>JAVSCE010013458.1:0-110802 GCA_032199065.1 Smutsia gigantea
AGTCATAGTATTCACTCATTTTCATTGCTATACAGTAAATTACTTTGTAAATATATACATTCAATCTATTCTACTATTGATGGATATTTACTTTGCTTCTGATTTAAGATTTTTCTGTTCATTTTCAAATATCTTAATATGTGTGATTATTTTATTAATCTCTGCTCTTTCTACTTTCCTAATATATGCATACATGGCAATCAGTTTTCATGTAATTCAACAGCATCCCACAAACCTTTACATATAGTATTTTCATTACCATTCAATTGTAAGTACAACTTAATTCCATTATAATAAGTTATTTAACCAGCATACAACATGGAAATTTTAGTGCTTACTTTAAATTTTCCAAACCTACTGAAATCATGATTATCCTTTTAGCCAACCTCTAATTTGTGTAGCAGTCAGAGAAAATGATCTACTCTTTGAAATGTGTTGAGTTCTGTCTTATGAACTAATATTAGTTTTAGTAAATCTTCCATGTATCTTGAGAATAATGTGCATTTTCTAGTGGTTGGAAGGAGAAATCTATATCCATTTACAAGCTTAATTGTGTTTTCAATTACCCTGTATCTTTATGATTTTTTTGAATATTTAATGTATCAATAATTGAATAAACTATATTGAAATCACCTACTCTGAAGGAGAATTATCAAGTTAGTCCTGTAGTTGTATCAACATTTTTATTAGTAGCTGTTTTATAAATTTTATGCAAATTTAATTATCTTTCTGCTGAATTGAACATTTATCTTTATATAACTTCTATATTTCATATAACTATCTTTAAGTAGCATGTTGAATATTATAATTATCTCAGCTTTCTTTGGTTAGTATTTTATTAAAAATGTTTCTACAAACCTTTACATGACATTATATTTTAGATACATCTTTAATAAATAACAAAGTTAAAATTCATTTTTTACTTTATCCAGTACAGTGACCTTTTAATATTTCATACTACTTATATTTGTTGTGATTATTAATATTTTAGGTATGGATTTTTTTCCTTGTAAATGTGTTTTATTATTTTGTTTTCCTGCCTGTATTGATCGCATATATGTGAGTGGAAAAGAGTACTCTATTTCTCTTACCTTAGTGATTACCACTGAAATTTTATAATGCGTACTTAACAAAGGATAATATTACTATAAAACACCCTCTTCTAAATAAGAGAACGATGTTAAAACATGTAAATTCCATTGCAGCTCATCCTGATTTAAATGCTAATTTCATTCAATATTTTTAGATCTAACCTTTAAAAAAATCTGAATTTCAGATTTTATTAGTATTTATTCTTTCAATCAATAAGTGTCTGTCTTTACCTACATGCTTATTAGTTTCCTTGCTTACCATTTCTTTGCGGTGCTTTGTTTTGCCATCAAACTTCGTCCAATAGCACCTTCTTGAGAAAGTGCCTTGAACAAAGACGTATTGATGGGAAATGGTCTCACTTTTTATGTATTTGCCCATGTCCTTAAATCATCTTCACTCCTGAAAACCTTTTCCTGGACACCTAATCCAGGTCACCAGTTAGGCACTTTGAGAACTTTCAATGTATTATTCCCCTTTGAGGTGGAGGAAATGTGTTTTCAGCTAAATTATCATCCCTTCCTATGCGTTCTATCTTTTCTTTCTGGCTTATTTAAATATTTTCACTTTGCCTTTGATCTACTGCACTTGCACTATAGTTTATTGGAGTGAGAGCTTATTTTTATTAGGAAATGCTTCCAGGATACATGGATTCATTTTTTCCTTTTACCACTCAGGGGATTCACAGACAATATTTCTTCAAATATTGTCTCATCTTCATTTTTCCTTCTGCTGATTAGGAATATGTTAGGTACGCACCTTCTTTCTGCTGTCAACATCGCTTTCAAATTTTTCATCCCCTTGTTTCTCTATATTCCATTTAGTGTACTTTTATCAGTTTTAATATTCACTTATTATTTCTTCAGCTCTACATAATACGTTATTTAACTCATCCAATAAGCTTTTTTTCTTTTTTTATGTTTATTTTGATATCATTAATCTACAATTAAATGAGTAATATTATGGTGATTACACTACCCCCTTCATCAGGTTCCCCCCCCACCAACCCCATTGCAGTCACTGTCCATCAGCTTAGTAAGATGCCATAGAGAAACTACTTGTCCTCTCTGGGTTGTACATCCCTCCCCGTGACCCCCAACATTACATCTGCTAATCGTAATGTCCCTTCTTCCCCTTTACCCCTCCCTTCCCACCCATCCTCCCCAGTCCCTTTCACTCTGGTAACTATTTGTCCGTTCTCGGGTTCGGTGAGTCTCCTGCTATTTTGTTCCTTCAGTTTTTTTTTTTTCCTTTGTTCTTATACTCCACATATGAGTGAAATCATTTGGTATTTGTCTTGCTCAGCTTGACTTATTTCACTGAGCATAATACCCTCTAGCTCCATCCATGTTGTTGCAAATGGTAGGACTTGTTTCCTTCTTATGGCTGAATAATATTCCATTGTATATATGTACCACCTCTTCTTTATCCATTCATCTACTGATGGACACTTAGGTTCCTTCCATTTCTTGGCTATTGTAAATAGTGCTGCGATAAACATAGGGGTGCATCTGTCTTTTTCATACTGGGCTGCTGCATTCTTAGGGTAAATTCCTAGGAGTGGAATTCCTGGGTCAAATGGTATTTCTATTTTGAGTTTTTTGAGGAACCTCCATACTGCTTTCCACAATGGTTGAACTAATTTGCATCCCACCAGCAGTGTAGGAGGGTTCCCTTTTCTCCACATCCTCGCCAACATTTGTTGTTGTTTGTGTTTTGGATGTTGGCCATCCTCACTGGTGTGAGGTGATATCTCATTGTGGTTTTAATCTGCATTTCTCTGATGATTAGTGATGTGGAGCATCTTTTCATGTGCCTGTTGGCCATCTGAATTTCTTCTTTGGAGAAGTGTCTATTCATGTCCTCTGCCCATTTCTTAAATGGACTATTTGCTTTTTGTTTGTTGAGGTGCGTGAGTTCTTCATATATTATAGATGTCAACCCCTTATCAGATATGTCATTTATGCATATATTCTCCCACACTGTAGGATGTCTCTTTGTTCTACTGATGGTGTCTTTGCTGTACAGAAGCTCTTCAGCTTGATATGGTCCCACTTCTTCGCTTTTGCTTTTGTTTCCCTTGCTTGGGGAGATATGTTTATGAAGAAGTCACTCATGTTTATGTCCAAGAGCTTTTTGCCTATATTTTTTTCTAAGAGTCTTATAGTTTCATGACTTACATTCAGGTCTTTGATCCACCTTGAGTTTACCTTTGTGTATGGGCTTAGACAGTAGTCCAATTTCATTCTCTTACATGTAGCTGTCCAGTTTTTCCAACACCAGCTGCTGAAGAGGCTGTCATCTCCCCAAATGTATATCCAAGGCTCCCTTATCAAATATTAATTGACTGTATGTGTTTGGGTTGATGTTTGGAATTTTTATTCTATTCCACTGATCTGTGGGTCTGTTTTTGTGCCAATACCAAATTTTCTTGATTACTGTGGCTTTGTAGTAGAGCTTGAAGTCAGGGAGCGTAATTCCCCCTGTTTTATTCTTCCTTCTCAGGATTGCTTTGGCTATTCGGGGTCTTTTGTGGTGCCATATGAATTTTAGAATTATTTGTTCGAGTTCATTGAAGAAAGCTGTTGGTAGTTTGATAGGGATTGTGTTGAACCTGTAGATTGCTTTGGGTGCCATTTTGACAATATTTATTCTTCCTAGCCAAGAGCATGGGATGCATTTCCATTTGTTAGTGTCCTCTTTAATTTCTCTTAGGAATGTCGTGTAGTTTTCAGGGTACAGGTCTTTCACTTCCTTTGTTAAATTTATTCCTAGGTATTTTATTCTTTTTGATGCAATTGTGAATGGAATTGTTTTTCTGATTTCTCTTTCTGTTAGTTTATCGTTAGTGTATAGGAAAGCAACAGATTTCTGTGTGTTAATTTTGTATCCTGCAACTTTGCTTAATTCAGATATTAGTTCTAGTAGTTTTGGAGTGGAGTCTTTAGGGTTTTTTATGTACAATATCATGTCATCTGCAAATAGTGACAATTTGACTTGTTCTTTACCAATCTGGATGCCTTGTATGTCTTTGTTTTGTCTGATTGCCGTGGCTAGGACCTCCAGTACTGTGTTGAATAACAGTGGAGAGAGTGGGCATCCCTGCCTTGTTCCGGATCTTAGATGAAAAGCTTTCAGCTTCTCGCCATTAAGTATGATGTTAGCTGTGGGATTGTCATATATAGCCTTTACGATGTTGAGGTACTTTCCCTCTATACCCATTTTCTTGAGAGTTTTAATCATGAATGGATGCTGAATTTTGTCAAATGCTTTTTCAGCATCTATGGAGATGATCTTGTGGTTTTTGTTCTTCTTTTTATTGATGTGGTGGATGATGTTGATGGATTTTCCAATGTTGTACCATCCTTGCATCCCTGGGATGAATCCCACTTGATCATGGTGTATGATCCTCTTGATGTATTTTTGAATTCGGTTTGCTAATATTTTGTTGAGTATTTTTGCATCCACGTTCATCAGGAATATTGGTCTGTAGTTTTCTTTTTTGGTGAGGTCTTTGCCTGGTTTTGCTATTAGAGTGATGCTGGCTTCATAGAATGAGTTTGGAAGTATTCCTCCTCTTCTATTTTTTGGAAAACTTTAAGGAGAATGAGTGTTATTTCTTCTCTATATGTCTGGTAGAACTCAGAGGTGAATCCATCTGGTCCGGGGGTTTTGTTCTTGGGTAGTTTTTTGATTACCGCTTCTATTTCGTTGTTGGTGATTGGTCTGTTTAGTTTTTCTGTTTCTTGTTTGTTCAGTCTTGGAAGGTTGTATTTTTCTAGAAAGTTGTCCATTTCTTCTAGGTTTTCCAGCTTGTTAGCATATAGATTCTCATAATATTATCTTATAATTCTTTGTATTTCTGTGGGATCTGTCGTGATTTTTCCTTTCTCATTTCTGATTGTGTTTATGTGTGTAGATTCTCTTTTTCTCTTAATGAGTCTGACTAGGGGTTTATCCATTTTGTTTATTTTTTCAAAGAACCAGCTCTTGGTTTCATTGATTTTTTCTATTGTTTTATTCTTCTCAATTTTATTTATTTCTTCTCTGATCTTTATTATGTCCCTCCTTCTTGTGACTTTGGTTCTCATTTGTTCTTCTTTTTCCAATTTTCCAATTTCAGTAATTGTGTCTTTAGACTATTCATTTGCGAATGTTTTTCTTTCTTTAGATAGGCCTGGATTGCAATATACTCTCCTCTTAGAACTGCCTTTGCTGTGTCCCACAGAAGCTGTGGCTTTGTGTTGTGGTTGTCATTTGTCTCCATATATTCTTTGATTTCTGTTTTGATTTGGTCATTGACTCATTGATTAATTAGGAGAATGTTGTTAAGTCTCCATGTATTTGTGAGCCTTTTTGTTTTCTTTCTAAAGTTTAATTCTAGTTTAATACCTTTATGATGTGAGAAGTTGGTTGGTAGAATTTCAATATTTTCGATTTTACTGAGGTTCTTTTTGTTGCCTAGTATGTGGTCTATTCTGGAAAATGTTCCATGTGCACTTGAGAAGAATGTGTATCCTGTTGCTTTTGGGTGTAGAGTTCTGTAGATGTCTGTTAGGTCCATCTGTTCTAGTGTGTTGTTCAGTGCCTCTGTGTCTTTACTTATTTTCTGTCTGGTTGATCTGTCCCTTGGAGTGAGTGGTGTGTTGAAGTCTCCTAAGATGAATGCATTGCTGTCTATTTCCTCCTTTAATTCTGTTAGTATTTGTTTCACAAATGCTGGCGCCCCTGTGTTGGGTGCATATATATTTAAAATGGTTATATCTTCTTGTTGGATTGACCCCTTTATCATTATGTAATGTCCTTCTTTATCTCTTGCTACTTTCTTCATTTTGAAGTCTATTTTTTCTGATACAAGTACTGCAACACCTGCTTTTTTCTCTTTTTTATTTGCATGAAATATCTTTTTCCATCCCTTCACTTTTAATCTGGGGATATCTTTGCGTTTGAGGTGAGTTTCTTGTAGGCAGCATATAGATGTGTCTTGCTTTTTTATCCATTCTGTTACTCTGTGTCTTTTGATTGGTGCCTTCAGTCCATTTACATTTAGGGTGATTATTGAAAGATATGTACTTATTGCCATTGCTGGCTTTAGATTCGTGGTTACCAAAGGTTCAAGGGTTCCTTCTTTACTATCTAACAATCTAACTTAACTTTCTTGTTAAGATATTGTAAACACAGTCTGATGTTTCTTTATTTCTCTCCCTTCTTATTCTTCCTTCTCCATTCTTTATATACTAGGTGTTTTATCCTTTGCCTTTAGTTAGTTTTGGG
This sequence comes from Smutsia gigantea, assembly GCA_032199065.1. Classification (NCBI taxonomy): domain Eukaryota; kingdom Metazoa; phylum Chordata; class Mammalia; order Pholidota; family Manidae; genus Smutsia; species Smutsia gigantea. Next base: position 6,364 of record JAVSCE010013458.1, read on the forward strand.
TGTTGTGCTTTCTTTGCTATGATTTTATTTTCTCTGGTGACAGCTTTTTAGCCTTGGGAGTGCTTCCCTCTAGAGCAGTTCCTTTAAGATGTCCTGTAGAGGTGGTTTATGGGAGGCAAATTCTCTCAGCTTTTGCTTGTGTGAAATTGTTTAATCTCGCCATCATATTTAAATGATAATCGTGCTGGATACAATATTCTTGGTTCAAGGCCCTTCTGTTTCATTGCGATAAATATATCATGCCATTCTCTTCTAGCCTGTAAGATTTCTGTTGAGAAGTCTGGTGTTAGTCTGATGGGTTTTCCTTTGAAGGTGATCCTTTTTCTTTCTCTAGCTGCCTTTAATACTCTGTCCTTATCTTTGATCTTTGCCATCTTAATTATTATGTGTCTTGGTGTTGTCTTCCTGGGGTCCCTTGTGTGAGGAGATCTGGGCTTCCATGGACTGCGAGACTATTTCCTTTCCCAGCATGGGGAAATTTTCAGCAATTATTTCTTCAAAGACACTTTCTATCCCTTTTTCTCTCTCTTCTTTCTCTGGTACTCCTATAATGCGAATATTGTTCCTTTTGGATTGGTCACACAGTTCTCTTAATATTCTTTCATTCCTAGAGATCCTTTTATCTGTCTCTGCCTCAGCTGCTCTGTGTTCCTGTTCTCTGATTTCTATTGCCTTAACAGTGTCTTGCATCTCGTCCAGTCTGCTGCTGAACCCGTCAATGGCTTGTCTCATTTCTGCATTATCTTTCTTGACTTCCCTCACTTCCTCCCTTAGCTCTTGCATATTTCTCTGTAGATCCATCAGCATGGTTATGACTTTTATTCTGAATTCTTTTTCAGCAAGATGCTGCATTTCTATCTCTCTTCAGATTCCTTCTCAGAGGGGCTCTGAATCTTGGTGAGCTTTGTCTGTATTAATTTCCTCTGTCTTGTCACGCTGGCAGGATTGGTCTCTGGCAGGTGCCACTTATGTCAGCTGGGCTCTGGAATGGATTCTCTACGTGTGCTGTAGATGTCGCTGTTGCTCCACTAATTCTCAGCTGCCGCCGCACCGTTTTTGTAGGTAGGAATGAATGGAACGCTATTGTTTTCTGTATAAAGTTCCAGCGTGGTTGCTCCCTTCTTTCTGTCACTAGCAAAGGGGACTGAAGTTCCCCAGGACTTCCAGCCTGCAGGGCTGAGCCCTCCGGGGCGCTGGTGTTCCCTCGCTGGGCCCTCTGCCTCTCCGAGACCGCTACAAATGGCGCGTGCTTTTCTCTTGTCCCTGGGCACTGGCTGCACGGTCCCAACAACTTCCCGGCTCAAAAGCTGCACCTTCTGCCTCTCCAATGTCTGATGCACTGCGCGATGTGTGTCAACTCTCCCGGTGCTCCGGCGCAGACCACCGGGGCTGGTTATTTCACGGACCTGCTCTTCCCCTCCCCCCGGCTCCGACTCCTCTCCTACCACAGTGGGCTGGGCTGGGTGAGTGTTTGGGTGCCGCCGGGTCGCGGTTCTGTATCTTACCCACCTCGCGGGGTGCTGAGTCCTCCCAGGTGTGGCTGCACATTGTGCACTTTCCTGTGTGCTCTGATTTCTCTTTTAGAATAGTTGTATTTACTGTGTTTTCATAGATTTATATGGTTTTGGGAGGAGATTTCTGCCACCCTGCTCACACCGCCATCTTCCCCAAGAGTAATAATCCAATAAGCTTTTACGTAACATTTTTTATTATGATAGTTATTTTTCAATTCTAATTATTTTCATAATCTCTTGTTGCTCGCCCTACTGAGTTCATTTTTTATTTCTTAAAACATTTCAACTATATGTTAAAGCTTGAGTATGAAAATTTTAATATCAGAAGTTCTTTGGGGTATAAACCTGCTTGGTGTATCTTCAGACTCTCACTCATGATGGTGTTTTTCTTACTGTTTGAACTTTGTGAGGTCTTTTTTTCCTTTCCATTAGCTTTCTTTCTCTGCTCTCCTATCCTGTTCTACTTTTATTCTGCTCTTAGCAGTTTCTTACCATTTGTGGGGTCCTTCCCTGGCTCATCAGTTTCCCAAGATCGTAGGGTGCCTAATGGCACCAGCGTTCCGATCCGACGGTGAGACTTCCATGCTCAACTGCTGTTGGATCGGTGAGGCTAAAGTCCTTCCCGGTTTCAGCTCACTATCTCCAGTGATCCTTACTCATTCCTTAGAAAATACCTGTTGGCTTTTTGGCAGTGCTTGGGTTCAGGCCTCTCAGACTCCCCATTGCTTCTCTCTGCTTTTTCATCTACAGACACTGACACTTGGTAGATTTTTGACTTTTTTGACTTTTTGTGTGTCCCAGTCCACTCGTACTTAAGGGTTCATTTCATTTCATTATAAATGTTGCCCAGGAATTTGCTAATTTGCTCTTTGTTTTGGGGGAAGGGGATTTGCAAGAGAATTAAATACTATATTGCTACTATCTTCTCAGAAGCCCCTGGAACAGTTATGTTTTCATCCCACTGCCCCAGACATAGCAAGTTATCTAGCTCAGTCTCTGCATCCCCACTTTGCTCCTTGTATGCTTAGTTTTTGAGTTCCAGTTTTAATATAAGCACTGTCCACAGGATGACTTCTTTCATGTATCAGAAACGTTTATTTTTTTGTCCTCCCAAGGATGGATTCCAGAGGGTCCCTTTACCTCCTCTGAACCCAGACTGCAACAAATGTATGGATTTGTTGGTGGTGGTTATAACATGATCAGAAGTATTATAATTCAATGTTTTTTTTTGGTAATGTTATCACAAATCTTGTTTGAACCAAGATTCATGCCTTACTTGTCTAAACTAAACAGTAAAAAATCTGATGACCCAGTTTCAGGCAATTGTATAAAATGAAATTTGTTATTAAAACTTTAGATAGTCTTTATCACACTTAAATTTAATCTTCTTTAAAACAAAACCATTCTCAGTTAATACACACATGGGAAAACCTTTGAAAAAGAAAAATATGCCTTTGAGTAGTATGCAAATTAAAGCATATTTCAGTACAGATATGTATGTGTGTGTGTATATATATATAATATTTTTTTCCTAAAACTAATCACTTTATAAAACTACTGACCTTTTTGGTTTTTTTTTTTTGGAAGTCCCTTGCTGGGATGCCGTATTGTTGACGATGGCTTGCTGGAATAGATGTTGATGAATACTAACATCAATGCGGTTTTTGTTAAAAACAAATTAGCATCAAATTTATGGTAGCAATACAAAAGTTGTAGTGTAGTGGCTGCTAACAGAAACTGGCTTAAATGCTATGTAAACTTGTGCAGGTGATTTAACATCTCTGTGTTCAGTAGGCTTATTTTTAAAATATGGATTGTAATCACCTATTACCTCATGGAAATTTTGGGAAGATTAAGTAAGATAAAATAGGGTGTTTACAGAGAAGACAAGTAGTGATTCTATAGCATCTTACTACGTTGATGGACAGTGCCTGTAATGGGGTATGTGGTGGGGACTTGATAATGGAGGAATCTAGTAACCACAATGTTGCTCATGTAATTGTACATTAATGATACCAAAATTTAAAAAACAGGGTGTGTAAATAATGACTGGTGCATAAATGATTATTAATTGTTATCCATGAGGATGGTGGTGATAATGTTGGTGATAGCAATTATGACATGGTAAAGGTTTACTTCCTTAATTAAGGACAAGTTTCTCTTATTAAGCCTTTGTGTCAAAATAAATAAAACACTGAGATAAAATCGTAATAAGACAGAACATCTCACTTATTTTGGGATAGATTTCAAACAATCCCACTCTTTAGAACAAAGGTGGCTAAATTCACAGAAATTTTCTTTCAGAAGAAAAATGGAGGAGCAATTTTTGGTGAAGCCTCCTAAGTAGGTACCAGTTGCTGCGCTCACTCCATCTGATCAGCTTTGTTTGCCAGACCCCAGAGAAAGTCTGTGTATAAAGCATTTGGTGGAATGTTTGTCACTATTCATTATTAGAGTTTGGGTACCAGCAGTGTGGCCTCATTCACTGATCTGATGTTAAGTTATTCTGACATTGCCCGCCAGACAGGCATGTGTTACCCTCAGAGTGACAGGACAGACACTCAGAAAGGATTTCATATGTTTATTGAACACCCTTGGCATCACTGTGCATAAAATTCCAAATGTGAACGGTCTCTGCATGCTTTATTACCCCCTGGAGTCAATATCAAGATTCTGGGGATATTACTCAGTATAGCAGTTAATTTTCTTTAAAATTCATGATCATTTTAAATAACAGCATGTATAAAAGGAGACTTTCACACCTGAGAGCTAACATAAACTGTCAACTGTTGTCTCGAACTACTGTGGTTTCTTAGGCTATCTTGAAAAAATGTAAACTCTTAGAATGTAGTATTCCATCAAACTGTTTACACATAACTCAGCAAATCAATTGAGAAAATAATTTGGAGCGTTTGGTATTTCTCTAACACAAAGTGATTCAGTGAATTAGATAAAGAAGAGTGGGGAAGAATACAAAAATCCATGATTCTTGTGTCTATGCCTTAGGATCCAGATGTTTACCTATGAGTATTTCTTGAAGTTCTTCAGAAATCAGAATAGACTTCTAGTAGAAATAAATATGCAGTAACTGCTGGTACACACAGATGCATTATTTAGGTAGTTTTTATTTATTTATTATGTTTCCTAAGAGCATGCAGAGCAGACTGGGCACTACAGGGAATTTTATCTTCACAAAACAAGAAAAATACCCTGAACAGTCTATGCCATCAATGTGGATTCTTTACAAGTTGCCTCCTCTCCAAATCACATTCTCTTTTAATCTTTCTATTTTACCCACCCCTCCCCTCCCATGCTTAGATGAAGAAGCACTGCTTCTCCCAAGATCATTTTCCTCTTGGACTCTATCTCTTCTGCCCTCTCCTCATCCTTACTCCCTAATCATGCATCCAGAGTTCTCACTCTAAGAAATGCTCTTCTCTTTGTCTACAAATATCCTCCGACTATTCCTTCCTACAAAACTTCCCTACCCCTTTCTGCTTCTTGGGGTTTTTGTGCCTTTGTTCCGCTCTTGTTTACAACCGTATGTCTGAAATAAGTGTCCCACTGGATCTTCAAGCTTTAACTCCATGAAACCTGAGTGTTAACCCTGATGCTTTCCTCAATCAGCACACTTAAAGCTGAACCCAGAACTCCACATTGCAAAGCTTAATTACCTCTAGACACTTCTCCCTAATTCTCAACCTCTCTGATGCAGTCAAAGTTATTGTCACTCTCCTTTTTTTAATATTTTCCTCTCTTGGCTTTCATAACATCAGCTTTTTTCAGTCTGGGTGTATTTTCTCAGTACTGGGCTTCTGCTGCTTTTCTCCAGGTGTTGAGTTTTTCCATCCTCATCTCTGTTTCCTCCTCTTCTGTACTCTTCCCCAGTGGGTTCCTCCAACCTTGCTATCTACCTCCGGCCCGACATTTGCAACTCCCAATTTCAACTTTTGTCTCCACAAGTTTACAACTGACCTTCCTGTGTAACCCCTCTTGCTTTCACTTATCCCTCTACCCACAGCAAAACTCAAAGGAAATTGCCACATGATTTCTACTCTTTAGTTACTTAGACATGAAACTTCAAATTCTACTTCGACTAATCAGGATTCTTTGTCCCTGGCTCTAATTCAGTTGTCAAGTTGGCTTTTATCTTTTCTCCTGTGAACCATCACAGTCTTCAACCAACTCCTTTCTGATTTCTGTAATTCTTACTTTTCATACTTACTAGTAGATTAATTAGGTTTTCCAAAACTTCAAATTGACTAGGTTATTTATATAATACCTGTTCAATACTTCTTCATGGCAAATTTAGAATACATTCTACACTTCTTAGCCCCAAGATCTAAAGCCTCAATGATCCATCTTAAACTACATTTTAAATCTTTTTTCTATAATCATTGTCTATACATATCACAGATCCCAATCCAATTCAATTTACCAGGTTTCTAATATTCCTACATCCTGCCCTTTTTTAAAGACTCGGTGTTCCTTGTAAGGGATGGGGATTTTCTACTTATTTTGTAGGTATATTGTGGTACTTAAGTGAAAATGTATGTAAGGTAGCTAGTAGACATCCTGACCATAAAAAGAGCCCACTGCAGTTATTTTTATTATTGCTGAAAGAGTAACTATTTCTTAAATGAATGAATCACATGAAAACTTCAAGATAATCTTCGTTGACTATAAAACTAGACTGACATTTTAATGGGCTTTAATTTTTGATATTCTTATATTATCAATACACAGGATGCATCAGAAAATACGCATGATGAATTATACTCTTTCTATGAAGAAGAAACTAATATTCCACCTGCTTTGAAAAACACTGTGACTATAAGTTTCTGGTTAATTTGCATATATATGATAGTGGTGTTAAATCTATTCTAGTTGTCCAAATTTAGGAAGGATGATTTTAATATAGTAGAGACAGAGAAGAGAAAGAAAGAAAAAGAAAGAAAGAAAGAGAGAGAGAGAGAAAGAGAGAGAAAGAAAAAAAAAGAAACAAAGAAACAAAGAAAGAAGAAGAAGGAAGGGAAAGAAAAAGAGTTCACTTTCATTGTATACTTCAATGATGTTAAATTTTTTCTTTTAATGCAAAATTATCATTAATTAACTGGCAGATATTTGATACGGCATGGAATAACTTTCCGGCAAAATGTGTAAGGTAAGATGGAAATGTAGCCAAGGTTTTCCTTTGTAATAATTCTTATTTTGAAGAATCCAGTTTTGCTTTGTCTGTGTGCTTGCATTGTTTTACTTATGTTTCTTTGTCAGAGAAACAAGATGCTTCCTCTCAAGAGGTAACATTTATTTGTTTGATACGGTATTGATTTATATGCTTAGTGAACTTATTTTTTAAATAATTGTGTTTCTTTTTGATGGGTTTATCTTTAGCTGTTTCCTTCTGTAATATGTTGGCTATTTCATAAAAATAGAATTTTTCTTTTGGGGTAGCATTTCTTAATGTATAGTGTGCAGATCTCTGGGGTTTCAAAAAATCCTTTCGGGTAATCCGAAACACTTTACAAAGTAATACTAAGCCATTTACCTTTTTCACTCTCATTTTTTCATGAGTGTACAGCAGAATTTTCTGGAGGCTAAATGGCATGTGAGAACATCATAGCTCATATTCTAAGGGAAAGTGTGCTTGAGGATTCCCGTTTTTAAAAAATGTCTAATTTAGTTTCTCATATTAATTATTAATAGATATAATTTGCATAACAAATTTTTAAGTTTATAAAGGGTTTCTGTGAATAAATTTGAGAACCACTATTACAGAGTATAAGATATGGAACAAAGATAATAAACTCACTTGTTGAGAATGATAAATCTGTATTTTTTAGTGTAAAATCTGCTAATTCATGTACCAAGTCCATATATTTAAAATACATGTAATTGTACACCATACCTATCATTGACAGAGAGGCTAGACTCCATATTTCTTCATATCCTTGTAATTCCTCCCAACCAAAATTTAATTAGTGTCCATTATTGATGCTATATATTCAGTCTACTTAATGTCAACATATTGGCTGTTTTAGTTGTATCTATTTTCACCCTTACAGAACCAAGGCTTCCCTAGACTTTATGCATATGACTTATCACCTGAAACTTCAGGAGGTTCCCATCCTGCTCTGACTTTCTTTTTGATCCATGGCTGGAGAACAGGCTTGGAGCTCAGGAAAAATTGTCAGCAAAGGGCAAAGAGAATTTCAGATTTTTTCAGGGCATTACACTTGATCACAAAATAATACACACATCTATGTACTCTCAAGTGTTGGAACAGACACTTATGTGGGATGAGGCGGATTGTAGAATTGGGACAAAGGAGAAATCCCCTCAGTTAATAAGATATAAACACTACTTGAAAATACAAAAGCTAGGCCTCTCTACCATGATCATTTCATTGTTTTCTTAAACTAATAGCTATTTAAGAACCCCGGTGTCTGTAACTCCAATAAGTATAAAATAATTATATAAACGTTAGACCTTGATGTCAACATGTTTAAAACATTGAAATAATAGCCAAACAGACAAGACCTCCCATGCATTCATAACTCTTTTATGGTAGACATGTCTGCTCTCTGTGGAAGAATGAATTTATATGTGGTTCTTTGGGAATCTAAGCTTATGTAATAGTGAGGGATGGAGTCTACAATATGAAAATCAAGATAGAACTCTTAATTATTCAGTGTTTGGAATATGATTATCTAAATTATTTACAATGGTTAGGCAAACAGATCCCATACTATGTGTTCCTCTTCACTGCCATTGTCATTTTCAAAGACAACTAAGTAATTTTTCTATTCATCCCCACTGAAGAAGAACAGATTGTTTGAGGAGCACAGGGACACACCTAGAGGGACTCTTCATTTCTGCTCCACACAAGCACCTGGCTCGTGCATAACTTGACTCTGCCAAGACTGCTGGCAGATGTACATGAGGCCATATAATGCGAAGGGTCTGGAATCAGAGAGAACTGAGTTGAGGAGGCCATCCTCAATTGGTGGAATGGCATTGTGGTTAACAACACAATCTCTGGAGCCAGAATGCTTAAGTCTGAATTCCCGTTTTCCCACTAATTTGGGGGTCTTGAATATCGTGAATATACCCTTTGATTGTTCCATCTGTAAAGTGGGAATTGTTATAGTGCCCTCTTCCCAGATTCGCTGATGAGGTGAAATGTGTTACTATTTGTAAAGTACTCTTAAAGGTGACTGACACATAGGTGTACTTTTTGTGAAATAAATATAAATCCTCTTGACATGGCTCTGTTCTAGACATGTTGGGGTCCATGCTCTAGCCCTGCCACTTGTTCTTGGCTTTGAATAGCACTTAAACCCTCTCCACTCCATCTGTACAGTACATTTAAAACAAAAGCACCTATATCCTAAGGTGTTGTCAGGATTGAATGTGCCAAAACATGTGAAATAACCTAATAGGGTATAGCAGGTGGTGTTAGGAAATTTTAATTTTAGTAGTAGTTGAAAGTGATCTCTCAGCTCACTCAGTTTTGCCTATTAACCCAATGCATATCACTTCTAAACTCTCCCAGACATCTTGCCTTCTCTGTCTTGCTTCCTACTACATCTTTGCAGTTTCAAGACTGGCTGACACAGTTGGACTCCTAGAACACTAAATGTTACATGTTCCCCAGCTAAAGAGGTCCTCCTAGGATTGCCTTGTTGCTGGGATGGGCACCACTCTCTTCCTCCAAACTCAAATAATGCATTGTGCAATCCTGTATTGTGTTAATCTCTTGCACCAGAAAGTACTCGATTCTATTTAACTCAGCCTACAAAGCCTTCTTTATACTTACCTCCTTCAAATGACTTCTGGTTGCAGAAATCATTGTTTCTATGTTGACTGTTAAAATGTGTCCCCAACTTCTTTCTCTGAATCCATTGTCTCATGTTCTAATGTTATTTTCACAGTGTAAATCCAAACTATTATTTCCCTCTTAAACAACCTTCACTGGCTATGACATTAAGTAGAGACTACTCAGCCTGACTTAGAAGACCTTCCACTTGATAGTGTTATCCAACCTTTCCAGATACAGTTCTCCTGCTTCCCTCAAAATCCTGCAGTCTTTGAATATCTTCTGTCCTTTGCTGTATCTCATCTTTCTTCACGTAGTTGCCTTCACGTTAAACTTACCATCTCCCTTTATATTGCAGATGTATTCACCATCTCCCTATATGTTACAGACAATACCCCCTCTATATTACAGAACCCATTTCAAACCTGACTTCCTTCAAACAGTATTTTTCTGACTGATCCTCCTAAAAAAAACAAGTCGCTCCTTGAAATTCCATTGTCACAGGTGGACACTTCTTTTATGGTAATGACTGTAACTTTTAAGAGTCAAGTATTTGTTTTATTCAAACCACCACTCACCCAATCAATGCACAGGTTAGATAAGTAAATGGATTATAAGTGTGTTGTTCCTTTTTGTATTCTGATCTGCGGCAATCACAGTAGTTTAGTAAATTTCTGTTGCTGTTAAATTGCTTACAGAGATTGCATCTCTATAGCAACTGCCCAAGGCTTGCAGTTTACCTTCTTGTGCCTCTGTTTTCCTGCTTACCATTGGCACACTTTTATCACTTAGAGTTAGTTTACACTGGGTCAGAATACAGAATTTGGGAAAGAGAAGAAGCTAAGGTTTTCATTCTTCCCTTATTTATTTCTCCAGGGATAACAAATGGATCCAGAAAAAAACTATCTTAGTTGAAAGTGTGGTATAATCTAAAAAAATGAAATGTGTATGTCTGGTGTGCAAGGACCTCGCATCATTCTATTTCTGTAAAAACCTCCATAGAAATTAGCAGATTCTTACTGCACAATTAAATATAGTTATTATTTTATTCTTTTAAGAACTCTTGACATTTTAAAAATATTGTTATTTCAAAATATCATGTAACCATTGTATTTATAGCTGTTGATTGGTCAGTTTAAGACCATGGTCATTTCATCCAGAATTTAATTGAGTTAAGCTGTATTTAAATGTTTTTTGAATTAATCAGGTTGAAATTTCAATAATTCATTGCTCCTAATCAAGTGATTGCCTTAGTCTATGCCAAGTGGCACCACGGGGGATAGGGGCAGGGGTTGTTTAAACTTGAGGAAATCTTGAATGCCTTCTAACTAAGCCTTGGAATGAAGCCATTTTGCAACCAACATAGCTGAGATCAGGATGTAGAGAGTTGGCTGTCGTCAGAGCTGGAGGGGATCTTCTCTGGTTTAAACTCTGTTCCAGCCTGACAAGAAGTAAACAGCTGTTTGGGGGTCTCTGCCTTTGACTCTGAGTTCTGATACATTTTTTTCCCCAGAATTGCTAAATAAAGAATAAATTTTCAAATAAATACTCTTAAAAGAATCTGGAAAAAATTGCTAGTAAAAAATATATCCAAAGAAAAAATATCCACTCTCATATTTTATTAACAGACTGATTAGATTTTAGCCTTTTGAAAATTGTAAAGGCAATTAAAACCTTCAGATTGGAACCAAAGCTCAAATACATAAACAATGACTCTTAAGGTACAAATTGCTCCATCTTTTGTGTATTCAATTTACAGGTACATGTGGAATAATTTGTAAGAAATTTTAAGTCAGAGGTAATTCTGATACAATATAATTAAATGAGCTTGAAATTTTCCTATCAACTTTTTAGCCGTTGTAATGATCTATAAGAAGGTCAGTTTTGTATTATTTATTCAGATTTTGCATACAAGCGGCTCAATAATAAATAGAAATGGAGTAAAATAGGTCAGTATTCAAATTTTCTTTAATAGGAAAGAAATGAGACCTTTAGGAAGAAATGTTATTATGTAAAAGAACAAAATGGGGAAAAGAAAGAAAATTACTAGCAATTTTTTCCAGATTCTTTTATATATTTTGCATGTGTGAATCTACTTTTGTCAAATTTCCCAAATTCCAAAAGTCATGGTGGTTTTGTGAAGGAATTTTAGGTGTCAGAGAGGAGGGCATGTTTGGGAGAGTGACTACAGGCCCTTCTCTCCTTCGCCAGCTTTGGCCAGCCGGGCTGCATCCATTCTCTCTCATCAAGGAAGTTGCCTTATTTGTCTGAAAACTCTCATTTGTAGAGACATCAGATGCTGAGTTTATCGATTAAGAGATCCCTTGACTCTTCAAAACCTCTAAATACAATATTTCCTCTTTGGGAAATCTGGCAAATGGACCATGAACTGATGTGTCTTCTCTTTACTCTCTAGGAGAGGATTTTGAAGATGTACCAGCTTCAAAGAAAGTTGAAGGTGAGCTTGTTATCTTCAGTTCATTTATTAGTTTTCTTTCAAGGTGCTAGTGTTCTATTTTTGATCCAGTACTCAGCTTTTCCTGATTAATGTTAAGATGGTAGACTTATTTTTAAACAAATTGGTTTTTTACATTATTTGGAAAATAATATATTTATCTTCACAGATTGAAAGCACTAGTTGGACCCCGATTTATTTACGTGTGATTATTTAGATGCATTGATTGGCCAATTTGCTTACAAGAGTCCTATTTCAAAATTATTGTTTCACCAGGGATTATGGGGATGTTAGTTGACAGCCAGAGGATGACATAAATGTTGAAATATGAAGTTGACATATTTTTTATTATGAAAAATTGAGATAACTCACCTATACTAGCAGCAGTGTTGGAAGGAAGGAAGGAAGGAAGGAGGGAAGGAAAGGAAGGAAGGAAGGAAGGAAGGAAGGAAGGAAGGAAGGAAGGAAGGAAGGAAGGAAGGAAGGAAGGAAGGAAGGGAGGGAGGAAGGGAGGGAGGGAGGGAGGGAGGGAAGGAGGGAGGGAGGCCTCAAACGTCAGAAAAATCTGCTACAACCAGATGCATGATATTGAACAAGTCTTTCTAGGACTAAATTTCTTCATCTGTATTGTAAGGGTGTAATTTGGTGTGTGTATGTGTGATGTTTTCCTGATGGATTTCCTGGCTTCCTAGTTTGGCTTGTTATAAAATAAGTATTTTCTATTCTACTTCCAAACTTGCCTGTGGACAACAAGAGTTTGCCTACAAGTTGCTCTTGCCATCAAAATATAAGTTCTATGGCAATTTGCAGAATTGATTAGCAGTATGGAAAATGGTGCTTAGAGAAAAGACACAAAAGAATGGATAACAGTCTTATGAAATGATTTACATTTGTTTAACAGATGTTTTTGAATACTGAGTTTTTAGAACTTTTTAAAATCTGAATTATTAAAAACAAGTCTTAATGTGTTTTTGACTTCTACACGATTGCTTCTCAAACTATTTTATATGTGGATCACCTGGAAATCTTGTTAGAAGGAAATAAATCTGAGTTGGGGAATGAGAACTGCATTTATATCAGTCTCCCAAGTGATGCTAAAAATACTGGTAGGTAGACCAAACTTTGAGAAGAAATGTTCTTGAACTCATTTAACATTTGATGAAATCCAAAACCAGCTTTCAATGGAAGGCACACATACACACACACACATGCGTGAACATACATACACTCACATCTTCTTAACATTTTATGGTTTTATTGAACTCCCCAGAAAACCCATCTATGGACACCAGTTAAGAATTTCTAACTGGAGAAAGGAGTTCAAATGGATAGCTTTAAATTACCCTTCATTAAATAAGCACATGGTTCATTTAACTACAGCACAAATAGTCCTGGAGTCAGATGAGAAAAAGAAAGGATACACAATACCATTCTGCTGCTATTCTTCTGTGACAAGGATGATCACAAAACACTTACATCCTTCACAAATTTAGAATTATTTCGATTGAAAATGTTCATAGAGCCAGATCTCATTTTTCCCATATTATAACTCTGAGCATTAAAGACCTCTTCTAAGAAAAGAATGTGTGTCAGCTAGCCCTCATCCTTCAACATACAACACATCAGGATGCATTTCCTATTTGAACAATCGCTGTAGCATTCCACATTCTTTTCTTTTGTTGGTTCTACTCCTAGCACTGGCTCTTACCTGTTGATTTCACAGTGAAAGGCTGAAGAGCATCTGAAAAAGAACCTACTGTGCATTATAAGGAGAGCAAGTAGCTCCTGTTTCTTTCATATTGTGCACCTGCTTAGATTTTTTCAGTCTCCTACATATTTGTATAATAGCTGTGAATGTACAAGTTACTTACTTTCACATGTTTGTATCCACTAGAAGAAGCTGAAGATGTGTCCTCCACAAAGAAGCAAAAAAGTAAGTTTATAATTAGATTAAAGCTATTAAGTCATTCTACATTAAAAAATAACACATGTAAATTGGAGCTTTAGATTCTTAAGAAGACCAGGATTAGAAGAAAATGATTTTCAGTGCACACATGAAGAATAACATTAAAGTAGGTCATTTCTATTTCAAAGAGAAATTGGCCACTTTTTGTGTCAGGAAAGAAGCGTGTACTTGGAGGAATTACAAAGTAATGACTGAAGTGGCATTTATCACAAACCATTCAGCATAGCTCTGATCCTCAGCGCTATAACTGAGTCTGTGCTTAGAGGTGTGGTACTGTCGGCTTTATAATAAGACAGCTAAAGTGATATGCTGAACTTCTTTATATCGAAAAGGAAAAAATATAGAATAGGTCTCAGCAATTCAATTGCTTGAAAACACTTCTAAGACTGAGAATTCTTTTTGAGTTTTCTAGATATATGGCAGGTTCTTAATGTTCAATCATTGGGACTGTTGATTTTATAATAAAATCAATATTCATATGCAGCTAAAAAAAATCAATGTCCAAGATTCTCATTTTCCCAGTACTTCCAAATTAGACATTGTTCTTCAGGTGGTAAAGCAGTACATTTTGGATTTATATATACATTAAAGTCATTGGTAGACAGACTAAAGGAAGAAATGTTTGAAACAGGTATAACAGAAGTTTGTTTTATATAATGCTTTTAATGTGAAGAGTAGACATTTATCCGAGGAAATGATGTAATGTTCTCTAGATTCTACAATACTTCTTAAATGTATTTTTGAAGGAAATTACTAAAATGCTCTCTGTAATAGCAAATGCCTCCCACTCTATATTAATACTTGATTCATTGAACAAAGATAAGTGCCTGTTATGTTCCAAGCCCTGCTTCAAATGCTGGGACAGCTACAGCAGATAAGAGAGATACTCATTATAAACTTCATATAATCAGGTTGTGAGAAATATAGGGAAAAAACAGTCTTAACAATGCTGTAAGATATTGTTGCAAAATCCATAAAGTCAATCTGGGTGTTTCCAGTTTATACAGCAATTTCCCAATTATTAACCTACTAATAACAATTTGTCTGTCACATAAACACAAATGGTTCACTTGTATTAATTCCAGAACATTTCTGGGAGGTTCTTGCTGTGGTCTTGATTTTACAGGCAAGGAATCCAAGAGCCAAGAATGCTTAGTAACTTGCTGGTCACTGCCAGGGCTACCTGCCGAAGGCCCCATGTTCATGTGCATTGTATTATAGTGCCTTGCTGTGCTTTACCTCTGTTTCTGCTCATATTCCTCTGTTTTAACAAAATATCATGTTCTACTTCTTAGGCCCCATCAGTTTTTTCCAGTGTGTCTACTTGAATGGATACAATGGCTATGGATTTCAGTTTCCTGTCACTCCTGCACAACGTGCTGCAGAGAGCTCTGGCCAACCCAGTTCTGCAGGACAGGAGCAACAAGAACAGTAGACACATCTGCACGACCCTTACAAATGCTTTAAAATCTTGAAAATAGAATCTTCTCTTTGTCCACAATGGCATAGGCAACTGAAATCATGTAATCTGGGGAGTTTCTTTGAAAATATTGTACTCTTCTGCCTGGTGTAGAGAGAAAATGTGGGCAAAGCAATAAGCAGACATGTTGAAGGATCTGGAGCTCAAGAATCTGTTATTTGTGTTTGTTACCAGGCATGGGTATTTCTATTTTTTTATTTCTACTCACTGTAGGGTTGTTCACAATTTAACGTTTACTACATAATGGTATTTTAAATGTAAATTACACAATTACAAAATGGAATTCCTGACTTCAGTTAGATATTTATTTTTAAAGGAAAACAGACCATTTTGAGTTTAAAGGGTATGTATAGGCACTTACATAAATGCTGCTCTTTTGCATCATATGGGTATCTAAACTCAATCCACCCAGTAAGTTGACGTTTAATAGTTTCATTTATGTCTATTTACACTTTAGTTGTAGCTAGGCTCTAAAAACGGGTAACAGCTGCACCCTAGAGTGTTTGTGGTTAAGTCTTTGTGATGCTCTTTTAGAGCTCAAAATATCTCTGAACTTTAGACATGGAGTAGAAATCTTTTGATAAATCTTATCTCTAAGATTTGTCTTGAATTACAACTAGGACATTCACTCCATTGGAAATACACCATCCAATTAGACAGGTCTTGTAAATCATTTGTTTAAAATATAAGCAAATGAGATGTAGTATTTTTCAGATTTCTCCAGACTGTGTCCTAATGAAAATGTCACCTTGGTGAAATTTTAGATCAATCACTAAATTTAGGTGACAACTGCAAAAGGATTTTCATTTCACTTTAATAGGATCATTCTATGGAGTAAATGGGTTTTCTTTCTAAAAATGGAAAAATATGAATGTCACCAAAGTCAAAGGAGCACATTTTAACCATAAGTGTTTCAACAGACGTCTTACTTGTTTTATAGGTAATTGGTTATCAGTGTTGATGAAATGCATTGACAATCTTTCACTTACCTGAAAATTCATCACTGGGAATGACTATTATGGTTTTATCACCTTTTTGTCTCCCAGTGATATAAACACTTGTATTCTTTACCACATTTTTCTATGAACTCTACAAGTCATGCTACTGTGACTTTATCATGTTTACAGTTTCAACTCAACGTATGACAAATTAACTCAGAAAATAAATTGAGTTATTCTTTCTGGTATTATAATTACCTTCTGGCGAGGTAGACAGAACCAATACTGGCCAAGTGATTTATTTTCAAGGACTGCAACTAAATTCTTTAAGTCCAAGATTTAGAACACTGTTTTATTAAAATATCATCTGGCTAGGACATCAGTAACACATTCATTATTAATAATGGTTTTCAGTGACTTCGGTGAGAGAAGTTAGTCTCAGCCACGTGCTGGCTGGTGGATCTAACTTACACCACAGAAGGCAATGTTATAATGAACCATGATTAATGACACTCCTTATGGGGCAGCAAGAAGGCTTGAAGTGTGTGCCTTCAGTGTTGACCAGGTGGTGCCATCTTGCAAAGCCCCTTCATGCAGCAATGAAAATTAGTGGGTAGGACAGTAGATAAAGTTTATTGCTCAACTGCTCCTCCAGCTTGTCTAACTGATGAGGAAAAGAATAGAGAATAAATAGGATAGGTTTTTAGATTTCATAGAGAAGAGTGGCTTGTCCATTAATTCTTCCATTCAATGACTATACATTGAGTGCTTACTCTTTCCAGGGCACTGTGTTAGGCACTGAAATGTTTAAGAAAAACATCAGAGAGAAATTCTACTCCCAGTGCTAATCTTACACAATAAGCTTTGAAAAACTTTTGCTTATTTCCCCATGTATAAAATAGGAATTTCAGGGCAAACAACCTAACACCTCACAGATGTACTGTGGAGACTGACAAAATATCCTAATGAGGTTATGACACCAAAATAAATTTCTAAAATAATACTTTTGAATGTGATGATAATTTTCCCTCTGAGTGCTTTTGTACATTGTATTATTGTTTCTTTCACTCTCTTTATGGAAATTATTTGATAAAAGGTAAATTATTATACATTATAATTAGGATTTTAGACAAACCAATTTATGATGTAAACAACATTAATAATAATTGTTAAGGTTTATCTGCTTAAAGTTACAATGATGATAGCACTTGAAAAATATTAACTGAACTTTCATCTGTTTGTACAATTCCATCAAATAAAGTATTCCTAGTTCTTTCAAGTTTTTGCTTTACATTTTAAAAGGAAAAGATAAATGGTTAGTTAAAAGTCTTTGTCTTTACTAGCTCACTCATAATTCATGTCATGTTGGTCATGAACATGTAAATATTTAACAATTATCTTGGTCCAGTTGGTATGAGCTACCCATCCTAACCCTCTACTCCCCTCCACACTTCACTCCCTTTCATAGATGAAGACCTATAGAGAATAAATCTATAGAAACTACCTAAGGTTTTTGATTTATGGTTAATTTTCATAAAACCTGATAAATCATCATTCAGTTGGGGCAAAGCTTTTGTGGAATAATTCCCATGGGAAGTTCCTGTATATTGATACATTCTGGTATAGCCTTGTCAAAACTAAGAAATATTTTGAAAATGAAGGTATCTTTAGGTACCCAGATTATTTTCTTGAGTTAATTTACTAGACAAAGACAAAGGGAATAATGAATATCATTACTGTTACAAAACTCAGGAACCATCTAGTCCAACTGGCACATACAGAAAATGAAACTAATCCCTAGAGAAATGAGAAATTTGCCCAAAGTCACTGCTTGTATCAAAGCAGAACCTTGGTCTGCCAGCTTCCAAAAGCCCTTACCTATGTCCCCAGGGCGTTATTACAAACCTTAGCTAATTTATCCAACATTTCAAAATCCATCTTTCGAATTATAATCAATGTTAGAAATGTAACCTTCTGTAGAAAGTCTTGCTTTTTTCTACATGAGAGCTGAAAATGACTGAAATTAAGAGTGAGTTGGGTTCACTTGCTTTAGAGATAAAGAAAATGAATCTCAAACAGGTTCGATGAAATGTCCAGGGTCATTACTAGTTGTTAGCAAAACAAGAATGAGAACTCATATCTTCTGTTTTCTAATACACTGCATACACCCCACCCTGTGTGACTCTATACAATATCTCCCCAATCATAAGCTTCTCTCTGTAATAGGCAAACTCATTAAGACATGCAAAGTAATATGCACAACTTTCCAGTACTGGCCTTCTAATGACCTTATTTACTCTAATCCTTTCAGACCCATACTACTTCTACCCTGTTTTTTTCCCCTCAATCATATATGTCCATAAAACATTTGGATATCCTTGTGGATGCTTTTCTTTGTATATAAAAAAAACTGTATTCTCCCATACCACTTAACTGCAAAAAAATGTCATAAGTCAGAGAGACCCCAAATATTTGCCATGTTCAGCCCCAGCTGAGATGGAATATCAAGTGTTTCATGAACCCCACCCAAGACACTGCTAGTAGAAGTGAATAGTCATTGAAAGGTCTGAAGGAATTTCAGCAAGTTAATGAAGGTAGTGTCAAAATAAATACTAATGTATCATTTCAAAACATTTAACATTCATCTTTGCTTAGAGAAGAAAAGCATCTCTCTCGTGTTCAGAATTCAATGACAAATCATTTGTACATTTGTATATACGTGATGACATCATGGACAGACGGGATTTGAATTAACAGGCACCTTCTTTAAAAAGGAGAGACAATGTTGGTGGGGTGTAAGGGAGGGTGATGGGGATAAAGGAGCACAATGATTAGCAACATAATATCAGTTGGTCACAGAGACAGTAGTACAGCATGGAGAATACAGTCGGTGATTCTGTAACATCTTTCTACAATGATAGATAGTAACCACATTAGAAGGGTGAAGATTTAATAATACGGGTAACTGTTGAACCACTGTGTTATACATCTGAAGCCAATATAAGATTGTATATCAATGATACTTCAATTAAAAATAAAAGAGAAAGAGCATGACTTTGGGATTCAGCTCACCTTGGGTTTGAATCCAACTTTAGCAATCACTTAGGCTTTCTATGTCTCAATTTCCTCATCAACAAAATGGGATAAAAGTAAGTTATCTCAGAGGACACTACTGTTATGCTTAAGTGAGAATCTATGCTGAGTTATTAGAGCAGTTCTAGTACAAATAGCAGGTCAGCAATTGGTATATTATTATAATTGTTACCATTACTACTACTTTACAAAGATAATTATTTCAATTAAGCAAGATGATATAATTACACCTACTTTGCAGATATGTGTTAACACAGGATTAGAGAGAACACTGTATTTTAACGATTTTAAGATTCTCATTTTCTCACATTTTAAGATCTCTGACATTGGAATGCAATTTATAATTCATAGTGTCTCACAGTTATAATTGGCAGCATTTTAAAAAATTCTTATTGGGGCATAAAATAGTGTAGCATCATAACAATCCATGGTGGAGCAGCATCATATAATCCATTGTGACTTACATTAAATGAAATAATGGTATATACAACAGATCTACTGAAGTTCACATGCTTGCATTTAAATAAATTTTAGCTCTTAAAAGCAAAAACAAAAAGGAGAGAATGGTTTATAGAAAAGAAACACAACCCTGAATTCCACCAATTTTGAGGAACAATATAGCAAATAAATTATTTTCATCTTGGGAATATTTATGTATAAAAATGTTTTATATTTATATGTTATTTTATATTTATATATATATTAAATTTTATAATATTTATATTATAAAAATATTTCATATATATGATTTAAAAATTGGGAATATATTAGCCTTGTTTAATGTCACAATGGTAATATAGACCTACCCTGGAAGTGCTGTCTTACCCCATTCTTGCAGCCCCAGTTCCCCATTCAGTCTTTTTTTTCTTTTAATTTTTTATTAAGATATTATTGATATACACTCTTATGAAGGTTTCACATGAAAAAACAATGTGGTGACTACATTTACCCATATTATGAAGTCCCCACCCATACCCCAATGCAGTCACCGTCCTTCAGTGTAGTAAGATGCCACCGATTCACTGTTTGCCTTCTCTGTGCTACACTGTTTCCCCCTTGATCCCCCACCATATGTACTAAACATAATACCCCACAATCCCCTTATCCCACCCTCCCCACCCACCCTCCCACACCCCTCCCCTTTGGTAACCACTAGTTCCTTCTTGGAGTCTCTGAGTCTGCTTCTATTTTGTTCCTTCAGTTTTGCTTTGTTGTTATACTCCACAAATATCGGAAATCATTTGGCACTTGTCTTTCTCCACCTGGCTTATTTCACTGAGCATAATATCCTCCAGCTCCATCCATGTTGTTGCAAATGGCAGGATTTGTTTCTTTCCTATGGCTGAATAGTATTCCACTGTGTATATGTACCACCTCTTCCTTATCCATTCATCTACTGATGGGCACTTAGGTTGCTTCCATATCTTGGCTATTGTAAAAAGTGCTGCGATAAACATAGGGGTGCATATGTCTTTTTGAATCTGACAAGTTGTATGCTTTGGGTAAATTCCAAGGAGTGGGCTTCCCTGGTCAAATAGTATTTCTATTTTTAGTTTTTTGAGGAACCTCCATATTGCTTTCTACAATGTAAGTTGACCTAACTTACATTCCTACCAGCAGTGTAGGAGGGTTCCCCTTTCTCCACATCCTCACCAGCATTTGTTGTTCTTAGTTTTTGGATGCCGGTCAACCTTACTGGTGTGAGGTGATAATCTCACTGTGGTTTTAAATTGCATTTACCTGATGATTAGTGATGTGCAGCATCTTTTCATGTGTTTGTTGGCCATCTGAATTTCTTCTTTGGAGAACTGTCTCTTCATATCCTCTGCCCATTTTGTAACCAGCTTATTTGCTTTTTGGGTGTTCAGGCATGTAAGTTCTTTATATATTTTGCATGTTAACCCCTTGTCAGATATGTCATTTACAAATATATTCTCCCATACTGTAGGGTGCCTTTTTGCTCTGTTGATGGTGTCCTTTGCTGTACAGAAATTTTCAGTTTGATGTAGTCCCATGAGTTCATTTTTGCTTTTGTTTCTCTTGCTCAAGGAGATAAATTCAGGAAGAAGTTGCTCATGCTTATATTCCGGAGATTTTTGCCTATGTTTTTCTCTAAGAGTTTTATGGTTTCAAGACTTACATTCAGGTCTTTGATCCATTTTGAGTTTACTTTTGTGTATGGAGTTAAACAATAATCCAGCTTCATTCTCTTACATGTAGCTGTCCAGTTTTGCCAACACCAGCTGTTGAAGAGGCTGTCATTTCCCCATTGTATGTCCATGGCTCCTTTATCATATATTAATTGACCATATATGGTTGGGTTTATATGAGGGCTCTCTAGTCTGTTCCATTGGTCTATGGGTCTGTTCTTGTGCCAGTACCAAATTGTCTTGATTACTGTGGCTTTGTAGTAGAGCTTGAAGTTGGGGAGCATAATCCCCCAGCTTTATTCTTCCTTCTCAGGATTGCTTTGGCTATTCAGGGTCTTTTGTGGCTCAATATGAATTTTAGAACGATTTTCTCTACTTCGTTGAAGAATGCTGTTGGTATTTTGGTAGGAATTGCATTGAATCTGCATATTGCTTTAGGCAGGATGGCCATTTTGACAATATTAATTCTTCCTATCCTTGAGCAAGGGATGTGTTACCATTTATTGGTACCGTATTTAATTTCTCTTATGCATGTCTGGTAGTTTTCAGAGTATAGGTCTTTCACTTCCTTTGTTAGGTTTATTCCTAGGTATTTTTTTCTTTTTTGATGCAATTGTGAATGGAATTGTTTTCCTGAACTCTCTGTCTGCTAGTTCATTGTTAGTGCATAGGAATGCAACAGATTTCTGTCCATTAATTTTGTATCCCACAACTTTGCTGAATTCAGATATTAGATCTAGTAGTTTTGGAGTGGATTCTTTAGGGTTTTTTATGTACAATATCATGGTGCAAACAGGGACAGTTTGACTTCTTCCTTACCAATCTGGATGCATTTTATTTCTTTGTGTTGTCTGATTGCCATGGCTAGGACCTCCAGTACTATGTTGAATAGAAGTGGGGAGAGTGGGCATCCTTGTCTTGTTCCCATCTTACAGGAAAACTTTTCAGCTTCTCACTGTTAAGTATAATGTTGGCTGTGGGTTTGTCATATATGGCCTTTATTATGTTGAGGTACTTGCCCTCTATATCCATTTTTTTGAGAGTTTTTATCACGAATGGATGTTGAATTTTGTCAAATGCTTTTTCAGCACCTATGAAGATGATCATGTGGTTTTTGTCCTTGTTTTTTGTTGATGTGCTGGATGATGTTGATGTATTTTTTAATATTATACCATCTTTGCATATCTGGAATAAATCCTACTTGATCATGATAGATCATCTTTTTGATGTATTTTGAATTTGGTTTGCTAATATTTTGTTGAGTATTTTTACATCTATTCATCAGGGTATTGATCTGTAATTTTCTTTTTTTTTGTGGTGTCTTTGCCTGGTTTTGGTGTTAGAGTGATGCTGGCCTCATAGAATGAGTTTGGCAGTATTCCCTATTCCTTTACTCTTTGGAAAACTTTAAGGAGGATGGTTATTAGGTCTTCATTAAATGTTTGAGAAAATTCAGTAGTGAAGCCATCTGGTAAAGGCGTTTTGTTCTTAGGTAGGTTTTTTATTACCAGTTCAATTTCATTGCTGATAATTGGTCTGTTGAGTCTTTCTGTTTCTTTCTGGGTCAGCCTTGGAAGGTTGTATTTTTCTAGAAAGTTGTCCATTTCTTCTAGGTTATCCAGTTTGTTAGCATATAATTTTCATAATATTCTCTAATAATTCTTTGTATTTCTGTGGTGTTCGTAGTGATTTTCCTTTCTCATTTCTGATTCCGTTTATGTGAGTAGACTCTCTTTTTTTCTTGATAAGTCAGGCTAGGGGTTTATCTATTTTGTTTATTTTCTCAAAGAACCAGCTCTTGCTTTCATTGATTCTTTCTATTGTTTTATTCTTCTTGATTTTATTAATTTCTGCTCTAATCTTTATTATGTCCCTCCTTCTACTGACTTTGGGCCTCATTTGTTCATTTTCTAATTTCATTAATTGTGAGTTTAGACTGCTCATATGGAATTGTTCTTCTTTCCTGAGGTAGGCCTGTATTGCAATATACTTTCCTCTTAGCACAGTCTTCGCTACACCCCACAGATTTTACGATGCTGAATTATTATTGTCATTTGTCTCCATATATTGCTTGATCTCTGTTTTCATTTGGTCATTCATCCACTGGTTATTTAGGAGCATATTGTGAAGCCTCCATGTGTTTGTGGGATTTTTCATTTTCTTTGTGTAATTTATTTCTAGTGTCATACGTTTTTGGTCTGAGAAACTGGTTGGTACAATTTCAATCTTTTTAAATTTACTGAAGCTCTTTTTTGTGGCCTAGTATATGATCTATTCTTGAAAATGTTCCATGTGCACTTGAGAAGAATGTGTATGCTGCTGCTTTGGGTGTAGAGGTCTGTAGATGTCTGTTAGGTCCATGTGTTCTAATGTGTTGTTCAGTGCCTCTGTCTCCTTACTTATTTTCTCTCTGGTTGATTTGTCCTTCAGAGTGAGTGGAGTGCTGAAGTCTCCTAGAATGGATACATTGCATTCTATTTCCCCTTTTAATTCTGTTAGTATTTGTTTCACATATGTAGGTGCTCCTGTGTTGGGCATGTAGATATTTATAATGGTTATATCTTCTTGTTGGATTGACCCTGTTATCATTTTGTAATGTCCTTCTTTGTCACTGTGACTTTCTTTGTTTTGAAGTCTATTTTCTCTGATACAAGTACTGCAACTCCTGCTTTTTTCTCCACATTGGTTGCATGAAATATATTTTTCCATCCTTTCACTTTTAGTTTGTGTATGTCTTTGGGTTTAAAATGAGTCTCTTGTAGGCAGCATATAGATGTGTCTTGCTTTTTCATCCATTCAGTCACTCTATGTCTTTTGATTGGTGCATTCAGTCCATTTACATTTAGGGGGATTATCGATAAGTATGTACTTATTGCCATTGCAGGCTTTAGATTCGTGGTTACCAAAGATTCAAGGTAACTTCCTTACTATCTAAGTGTCTAACTTAAGTCACTTAATATGCTATTACAACACAATCTAAAGGTTCTTTTTTTCTTCTCCTCCTTTTTTTATATATTAGGTATCATACTCTTTTTCAATCCTTTGATTGACTTTGGGGATAGTTAATTTAATTTTGCATTTGCTTAGTAATTAGCTGTTCTGCTTTCTTTACTGTGGTTTTATTACCTCTGGTGACAGCTATTAAACCGTAGGAACACTTCCATCTATAGCAGTCCCTCCAAAATACACTGTAGAGGTAGTTTGTGGGTGGTAAATTCTCTCAGCTTTTGCTTATCTGGAAATTGTTTAATCCCTCCTTCAAATTTAAGCAATAATCTTACTGGATAAAGTAATCTTGGTTCTAGGCCCTTCTGCTTCATTGCATCAAATACATCACACCACTCCCTTCTGGCCTGTAAGGTTTCTGCTGAGAAGTCTGATGATAGCCTGATGGGCTTTCCTTTGTATGTGATCTTTTTTCTCTCTCTGGCTGCTTTTAATACTTTGTTCTTGTCCTTGATCTTTGCCACTTTAATTATTATATGTCTTAGTGTTGTCTTCCTTGGGTCCCTTGCTTGGGAGATCTGTGCATGGCCAGAGAGACTATTTCCTTCTCCAGATTGGGGAATTTTTCAGCAATTATTTCTTCAAAGGGACTTTTTATCATTTTTTCCCCTCTCTT
Source organism: Smutsia gigantea (assembly GCA_032199065.1). NCBI lineage: Eukaryota > Metazoa > Chordata > Mammalia > Pholidota > Manidae > Smutsia > Smutsia gigantea. The sequence continues at coordinate 31,401 of JAVSCE010013458.1, forward strand.
CTTCTTCTGGTACCCCTATTATGAGAATATTGTTCCATCTGAATTGATCGCACAGTTCTCTTAATAGTCCTTCATTCCTAGAGATCGTTTTTTCTCTCTGTGCCTCAGCTTCTTTGTTTACCTGTTATCTAATTTGTATTTCATTTAAAGTCTCCTCTACCTCATCCAATTTACTTTTAAATCCCTCCATTGTATGTTTCATTTCAGATACTGTATCTTTCAGTGTTTCTATCTCTTTCTTGAATTCCTCCCTGAGATCTTGAATATTTTTCTGTAGCTCCGTGAGCATGTTTATGAATATTATTTTGAAATTTTTATCAAGAAGATTGGTGATGTTGGTTTTACCTAGCCCTCTTTCTGGTGTCTGCTGGATTTTTGTTGTACAAATTTTTTTTTCCGTTTCATATTTCAAGTAATTCCTGTGGAATGAAAGCTTTGTGTAGGTGGCGCCCTCTAGTGCCCAGAAACTCTTCTATCTGGAGCTGCCCAGCACCTGGAACAATGGCGGGGTAGCAAGTGTGCAGCACAGGTGCCTGCTGGGAAGAAAGAGCCCTTTGCTGCTTCCCAGCTGCAGTGCTTGCCTTCACTGCCAGGTCCAGTGGGCCACGCATACAGGGAGGACCCTCCATATTACACCCCTATAGCTGCTGTAGGCAGGGCCACCCTCCAGCTGGCCTGCTTCAATGGCAGGGGTAGCTGGTGCATGCCAGGTGAAAAGAATGGCAGGCTGTATAAGGCAGTGGGGCACCTTGGTACTGCATTGCCAGACAGGGGGATGGAGCATCTGAAGCTCCTGAAAGTTCCCAGCCTGCTGGGCTGAGTGTGCTGGGACGATTTTGTGCACCTGTCCTTTCTCCTGATCAGTGAGATCTGTGTAATCCTTGCCCCTATAGCAGCCCCTCGCTGTTGGGAAGTCTTTCAAAGTGTCTGCCTTTCTTTTGTCCAGGAGCATCAGGTTGTGGATACCTATTCTACCCAAGTGGCTGGAATCTCAGTCTCTGAGTATTCTGCTTTCTTTGCCTCCAACCTCACTAATCTCCAGAGCACCATGTAATGTAGGTTTATGCTCCTGGAGCAGATATCCAGGGTGGGTGTTTAGCAGTCCTTGGCTTCTACTCCCTCCCCACTCCATTTCTCTGCATCTCACCTGTGAGCTGGGGTTGGGGGAGGGCTTGGGTCCTACCAGATCATGGCTTTGCTACTTTATCCTTTTCTCTGAGGTCTTCTCTTTTTCCCAGATGTAGGCAGTCTGTTCTGCAGTCTTCAGGTCACTCTTTCAGGATTAATTGTATAAACATATTTTCATGTTAAATGTGGTTTGGAGGAGGAGGTTTCTCCTTCACTTCTCATGCTGTCATCTTTTTCCACACTTCTCCTGTCCTGTAACTATCATATGCTGCTTTTTTGTCCAATGTTATCAGAACAAATAATTTTAGCCAACTCCTTGATTAACAATTTCCAATTTCCAAAGCAATGTCTTTCAAATTTTAGAAAAAAATCCTTTTTACTCTGGTAGAAAATACACTAATTTCTTGGTAAACACACCACTCTTCAACTGAGTTTATGACTATCTGGTCCTACAAAAAATTTAGAAGTCTTGCTATTATGAATTTCTCTAACTTCCTTTCCAAAAATAATTGTCTTAGTTTTGCTCTTACTTCTTTCCCTCTCATTTCTCTTAAAAAAAAAAAGATCATGTACTTGTTCTGCATTTTTAATCTGTCATCCTGATTCATAAAATCTATCCTTGGCTATTCTAAAAGGAAGTGTTCTCCAATAGACATTTTATATATTTTCTCAAAAAAGTGACCTTTTGCTTTTTATAAAATCACCTTTTTTGAGATATACTACACATACAATAGAACATACCCATTTTGAAAGAACAGCTCAAATGAATACACTAGTGTAACCACCACCATAATCAAGATAAGGAACATCAACATTATCCAAAATGTCTTTGAAGCCTCTTTGTTATGAAATCTCTGCCTATCTTTGGCTCCTATCAAACACTGTGCTGCTTTCTGTGACTATAGTTTGATATTTGCCTTTTCTATAAATACATATGCATGGAATCATACACTGCATACATGCATAGTATTATTTTATTTGATATAACTGATCATAGTTCAAAAATTCTACTGAGTCACACAGAACACTGTGAAGAATTCACAGGGGCATAACATAATTTTAGATTTTTGAAAGAAACATTGTGACATATGCCAAAAGCTATGTGGATTACTAGCTTGAAATATTACACAATTTCAACATTAAGTTTTATTACAGACCTTTTTAGATGGTACCAAATTTTTGTGAGCTGGGTGTTTAGTCATAAATATTAAGTACTGCATGAAAATCAATGTGGAAGAGGAATTGAGGGTGGTGGTCTCCAATATGATTCTATCATGAGAAGTTAGGCATTACCTGAATCCAATTAGTAAATAATTATAGCTTTTTCAAGAATGAAATAAAAATATTATCTTTCTTTCAATTAATGTATATTGATTTTCAAACAACTTCTATATTGTTATCACATACATACTTACACATACTTTCCACCTAAATACATAATCAAACCTTTATTTATTTTTCACCTAATGGCCATGAAAGAATGACAGATGCTACAGGTTCTGTAACACAAGAAAGTCTGGTAATGTTTAGCTTTTAACATTCTTCCATAATATTTTATTAGCAGTCCATTCCTTTTTATTGTAATATACCATTGTTTAAATATAGTGCGGTTTGTTCATCTATTCCCTTTTGAGGTACATTTGGGTTGTTTAAAGTGTTTAGATATTTGGAATAAATATGTTCAGAACATTTATATGCAGATCTTTGTGTGGACATGTTTTCATTTGTCTTCATTAAACACTTAGAAGTGGAATTTCTGAGTCACGTGTAAAGTGTGGTTTATCTTTATAAAAAACAGGCAATTAGCTTCCACCCCTTATTATTTTTCCTATATCTGAAGAATTTTATTTAAGTGCTGGTCTTCTGTAACAGGGTTTCTCAGATTTCCTTTGTTTTAAAGTCTTTGCTTTGCCTTAATTTATAAAGGATTTAGTCACTGGATATAGAATTCTAGTTTGGCATCCAAGTATTTTAAATATGTCATTCCATTGTTCTTTGGCTTGTATCTGATGAAAAATCTTCAGACTCTCTTATCTTTGTTTTTCATATGCAATGTACATTTTCTGTCTGCCTTTAGGATTATTTTTCTATCATTTGTTTTAGCAATTTGATTTTATATACCTTAGTAGGGTAGTTTTTGTTTCCATCATGCTTCAGTTTTGTTGAAGACATTTATCTGTGGATTCATGGTGTTGATCAAATTAGGAAATGTAGTCATTACTTTTTCAAATACTTTACTGCCCTTCATCCTTGCGGGACTCCAATTACAGGTATGTGGACCATTTAATATCGTCTCACACATTACTGCATCTCTACTCATAGCTTTTAGGTCTTTTTTCTCACTATGCTTCCATTTGGAAATTTTCTACTGCTGTGCTTACGAGTTCATTGATCTTTCCTTCTACAATATGTAATCTGATGATAAGCATACCAAGTGAATTTTTTATTTCAGATGTTTTATAATTCTCTAAGTGTTCTTTTTTGTTATTTTTTTATCTTTCATATTTTCATTCACATTGTGCTCATGGCTTAAAAAAAACCTTTAGCATATCTATAATGGTTATTTTAAGGTCCTTTTCTGCTAATCTGTTTCTATTGACTGATCTTCTCATATGAGGCACATTTTTCTGTTTCTTTGTGTGTCTAGAAATAATTAATGCTGGACTTTTTTATATTGTTGAATGCTGGAGCTTTTGTCTTCTCTTAAAGAGTTACTTTTCTGGAAGTCTATCATGTTATTTATGGATTAGCTGTTTCCTTTAAAGCTTATCCTCAGTCTGCATTATCCATAATTATTGTCTTTTACCCTCTGTAGTATCTACTACATGTCCTGAGTGTTCAGTGATGAGTCCGCACTGTAGTTGATCAGAATGCCCTGAGAATGCTTACAGACTTGCTCAGGTTATGATGCTCCAGTTTTTATTGTCTTGTATCATAGAATTCCACTCTAGATAAGCATAGATTAGTATTTACCAACTGACCCCATGCATATTTATTAAAACACTTTTTCATTGGACTTCCTCCTCTCTGATACTCTACTGTGTAAATCCTGTCATTTCAGTCCACCTGAACCTGTTTCTCCTTAGTTCAGCAAGCCTGTCATGCTCCTCCTGGTTACCCCCTCCAAGAACCATTTGTTCAAAAAGTATCTCCAGACAGAAGGAGGTGCTGATCATCTTTCTTATATCCTTTGATCCATTCTTTCATGAATCAGCATTCTGCTCAGCTTGTTCTTCAATTTTAAAAGACAGGTCATATATTTTTATCAGTTTTCTACTTGTTTATTGTGCAAGAGCCAGTATGATATCAGTTACTCCACTATGTTTGGAAACCGATATCCAAAAAAACCATTTACATTTTTTATAGAATGTCATCAGCACCACCAGCTTCTTTAGGCTAAATGTCTTTGGTCATAACCATATGAAAGCACCTCAGGGGAGAAATGCATTGGTTAACTGAGTCACAAAAAGAAAGTGCTATGATGGCTGGGTATAAGAAGACATGTTGGCCAGGGATGTAGCCAGGTTACCCCTTTTCAAGCTAAGCCTATGCAAATCGCTAAATTATAAGAGAGAACTAACAAGTAAAAATGAATTCTCATTCACACAATACCCCAAGGTTTTAATGTGTGATAGAAGTGGGGCTAGAAGCAAAAATTAAAGTAAACATAAACATACTAAAACGTTTCATAAACAAAGAAAAAGAAATCAAGTCACTTGGGGATAACTGTCTCTACCCTGAGATGAATTTATTGTTCATTAAAAGCATATTAATTTAATGGGAATAGCCTAATTAGGAAGAGCTTATAGAAATTAGAATGCTGAAAAAAGTATAATGGCTTTTATTATAATTTAATGTGTAATAGAAATTAAAAGTAATTAGCTTAAAAATGAAATTTTGTGAAAAACATTCTGAATGGTGCTATATTTCAGTGCATTCACTACAATTTTAACTCTGGGATAATAAATTAAGTAATAAAACACTTTTATGGCTGCATACTAGACAAATGTGCCCAGGGGAAAAAATGTTTGGTCAACTCTCCAGAATTGTTTGTTGTATCGGAATCCAAACATGACAATAGACCAAAAGCATCTCCAGGCAACAGAAGGCTGTGAGTCCACAGAACCTTCTGGACCATGTGAAGGAAACAGCTCATATCACACTGGATTATGATATAATGCTAGTCTGAGCTTCCTGAGGAAAAACAGAAGGGTGGTTCTTAGCCAATAGGAAAGCAACTGAGGGCCCCCCTACCTTGACCAGTCCAGGCCCTATCACTGTCTGTGTTAATTCAACTACTTATTGATGAACACTGAACAAAATCCAACTTTATAAGATTATTCTTCCCTGAGTCACAGAACACATTTTTATTCTAAAGGTATCCCTAATTTATTTTATTAAATAGTAAATGCATAGCTTCCCATATTAATATTCAACATAACTCTATATTCATATCTAGAATAAGGCTTTAGTCCATTCTGATTTTTCAATCATTTTTGGGGAAAAGTGGGTAATTTACTTCAAAGTAGCTTGTGTATGTGTGTCTGTGTGTATATGTGTGTTTTGTATCTTTTCCATCTCATTGGGTCAGTGCCTTTATGCTTTTCAACATCTGATCTAATAAACTGATGTATCGTAAATTCACACTGACGATGTAGTTGTTATATCAACTCTTACTCCTTTCTTTTCCTCTAGTGGGATGTAACCATTTGTACTTACAAGCCTGAGATGGGCCATGCTCTATCACTAACATTTTTGTTCACTTGTAAATGTATATCCTCAATTTCCTCAGCTTATAATAGAAATCACTTGACTTTAAAGTCAGGCAGTTTTCAAAGTTTGAATTCTGGTTCTGAATCTTATTTGTCTTTTGACTTTGAGAAGTTCACTTAATCTCTTTGAAAAACAGTGTCCTTATACACAACAGATGTTAATTACATTTATACCCCACTGAGTTAAAGGGAAGATTAAATGAGAAAAACCATGCATGGCTCATTACAGGTATTCCAAAAAGGCTAGTTTCCTTTATGCCTACACTTCATTTCTTCTTGTTGGCCTTAATTCCCTGCAGTAATGTGAAGTGTTTTTTTTCCTGTTTTGCAATGCAAATACCTGACTTAAGCTTTAGTCAGAGGCAATCATTTGAAAGAGACATCCACTTCAAAGAAGGCTATCTTGAATAAACACATTGCTGGCCACTGGACTAAAGATCCCAGTGAAGTTTCCTGGGTAAGGTTCCTTTGTTTTAGGGATCTTGCTTGACTTCATTAAGTAGCCATTTGTGCTACTTGTTTTTTTTCTTCCTGCTCTTTAAATTAGAGCTCATATGTTTTAAATTCACCAATAAAGAGTGAGTCCATAAAACCCTAGTCCCTGACTCTCAATCCCAATAAAAGCAGAGCCACTGGCCCTTGCACATGGTACACTCCTTCCCCACCTGTGAACTTGCGGTGTGGGCCCAGATGTGCTGTGTGAGCCCAGGTCTCACAAGTAATAAACCTCTATTTTTTCAAAGTTTCCTGATGGTTGTTGCTGAAGGGCATTTTGCAACCATAACAATAACCACAAAGGCAGGTCCAATATAACACTGGTTATGGATAGGCTAAGAGCAGTACAAAACATGTGCCCACCTGCCTTATTTTCAGTGTCCAAGTCACTCCATCAGTTGCTATTTGATCCACTGATATTCTTTATCTATATGATTCCATGAGCACTCTGACTTTAGATGGTCATGAGACTCCCAGCATCTAATATCACCTTCCAGGTTTCCTCGGGAACTGGCCAATGCTTATGCCTGCTCATCCCTCTGCCCTCACAGCCTCGCTTCATGTTCCCAAGCCCACCTCCCTTTCCTGCTTCTGTCTTCCACAATTGTTGTTTTGACTTGGGTGGACTTGAAAGAAGGAAATGGTAAGGATATTTCCTCTTAGAGATTATTTGTATCTTTTTCCCCGGAGCTGAGAAATTAAGAGCTCTGCCAAGAACCAAGCCCAGGAAGAATGAATTATTTTAACGAAGGCAATTTACCTATGTTCCAGAAATAATGTCACACAGGCAGTCATTACTCAGCTTCCTCCTGAAGCAGCCTTGTCACAAGGAAGCAGGTCATGGAGTCGTCCCAATATGGTGCTCAAGAGAGCATAAGCTTTGGCAGCAGATAGAAACACATGATATGAAGGACCAAAGGGATGTGGAGAGGGAGCAGCAAAAATACATCCTTAGTGTGTGTGTTAAGGAAAAACCTGGACTGGATCACTGACGGAAGAACCAAGTGGCACTCGGAGGTCTTGGAGGATAGAGGTTTATTTTACACTGGTGGGCTCAGAGGAGAGTAATCTTTAAAGGTCTGAGCCCTAAGCACAAGCAAGGGGAGCGATTTATCAGTTTGGCGTGTGCAGCAAGAAGGGCAAAAGAGGAGCCCGGAGGAGTGAGAGCCCAGAGGAGTGAGAGAAAAGCAGAAGAGCCAAAGGTTTCCTGCTGACTTTGTTGGCTGTGTTGAATATTTTCCTTATCAGGTGTAGCTCTAGGCAAGTTCACTCTGGATTCAGTGGGACCAAAAAATGACAGCAGAACTTTGGGGATAAAAAGGGGCTCATGCCAAGCTTTATTCTCTTGGTAGTAGGTCAAGCACTAGAATGCCATCCGCCTCTGGGACACTCGTCTAGTAGCAAGTCTGTCTCAGGTGCTGCCTGTGCTCTAGGTTCAGCCTCCACTCCAGGCTCTTCTCTCCTCTGCCTCAGCACCAGGCCAACCTCTTTTTATAGCAACACGGGCAATAATGGCTTATTGCCAACAGGTATGCAAGCATGAGCCTGTACAGTAGGCTAAGTATTACATCATTGTACATACACAGTGAGCAGATTAGGATCAGGTAAGGATCCTGGCCATGGAACTTCCATTTTCCCTACAGTGAGCCTTATAGATTGTGTTCTGCAGTTTAAGTAGTACAAAAAGTCCTTCTCTAATGCTTGCTTGCTTGGACTTTAGCTTTCATCACAATGCATAGTATTCAGCCTTAGAGTCAATACTCCCCGTCTGCTCAACAGTTCCCTGAGAGAATCAGTCCATTTCCCATGACAACCTTTCAATCTTAATAGTCTCTGCATTGCACCTTAACTTTCCTTTTTTCTTTTAACTTCTATAGATGCTACATACTCTTGTCAGTTGCCTCAGGAAGCAGGTGCCACTAGTGAAGCATTTCCTACTGATGGGTTGGATTTTTTTCAAGAAAAGGTAATTTAATCAGCATGTGTAATTTTCTGCTCCCTTACAATTCATTGCCTCTGATGCCATCTCCTCAAAACACCTTTTCCCCCCATTTAGTTCAATTTCTACAGAGCTGTGGGGAAACTCTATTATGTTAATGATGAGGCAGATAAGTGGTTTCCTTAAATTAAATTAGCAAACACAGCCAATTACTCTGCAACCATTCTGAACTTGACAAGAAAGATCATTATCAGCACAGAAGAGATAAAGCCTGTGCTTGTTTTTGTTGCATTGTGGTTATCCTTCTTTGGAGAAAACTTCATCTGTGCCAAAAAAGTTTCCATCAAAAGGATTAATGGTTCAATTTTTCCTAAATTGAAAGCTGGCTTTTTTTAATAAAAAGAGAGTTTATGATTCGTCTGTCTCTCAATTAGAGGCCTATAAAGTTATAACCTTGGTTGGTGGCTTTAACTATGAGAATTATGTCCCTAAATAGCTACCCTATTGCATTTATCTGTAGCTAAACAATGTCTCTTTTTAAAGATACCATTATACATTTCTTCTGTTATTTTTAAATTGTCCAGGGAATAAAATTCAGAGACTGTACATTGTAATGTTGGTCTTCCTAAGAGTCCTAGGCATCAATCTCGTATCAATTATTTTATAAATATTTGATGAACATAAGTTGTATGCCAGAACCAAAGCCCAGTTGCTAGGGCTGAAGATACCCCAGGGAGTAAGCTGTTGTTCCTGTCCTCATGCATCTGAAGAAGAATGAGAGACAGATCTGTTAACAAATGTACAACAATGATATGAAGCCTATAAAATAGTCACATTCACTTTGCTGTGGGAGCCTAGTGAGGACGTGCTCAGTGCTCACCTGTGTGGTATAAGAGGGATTGAGGACATTTAAAAGGAGACCAGATGGTGGTAAGGTAGAAGGCAAAGCAGTAGAAGGCAATTCTAGAGAAAGAGAAACATATCAGCAAAGGCGCAGGGTTGTGAAAATGTGTAATTTGCTGGCATTTTTCAGGAACAGTAAGAAGCACTACACAGAAGTGTATGGTGAGAGGTGAGGAAATGAGCTGAAGTAGATAATCAAAGACGGTAGGAAGGTGCTTTGGTGATTGAGTGTGAAATTCATGATAGAGAAAGTATTGTCATCGAAATTTCAGGAAAAGACTATTGTAATATCATTCAGAATATTTAACCAAAGAATCAGTGGTATCTATTGCCTGATTACCCAAACTGAGAACTTAAATTTAGGAAATGGGAACTAACATCACACTTTGATCTCCTGAAGCAGATGCAGTTTAGTTACTTTTGATTTTAGATGATGTTTCCTTCCATAATTCTTGATTATTGCAGACAGCCATATCCTCAATTATTTCTTTCAAATGAAAGCTCATGAAATTGTCCTGGGGATGTAAACATTTTCCTATCCCTCCAACCAGAGCTGAAATGACTTGGAAAAATGAATAAAAGCCACCCCACTAAGATAAAATTTATGTAAACACTAGCTTCACAAACATATTTATGAACTGTACTAATTTGGCAATGCTTTTATCTTAAACTGTTGAGCTATGTGATTTCTTTTCATCCAACACCAAAAGCAATGGTGTATTTTTTTCCCTACATAAATGTATAACAGTAACAATATTATACACAACAGTAATAATAGTATAACTTCATTTGGGTACCCAGACCCAATTCCAATGAGTGTAAATATGCTGGAGGGAGTCTTCCCACACATACTTACACCAAGCAATTCTCATACACCAGCAGGGTATTGGAGAACTCAACTCAATTCTGATGCTATCTGCCTGGAGACATCACCTGATTCCCAAGTAAAGGGCTCCATCCTACAAGACTGTCCTCCACCCCCCACTCCAGACACTGGTCACAAGCCCCAGGCAGTACCTGTGCTTCTGACCTACTAGCTGGCTACATATTGGAGGTTCCCATGACCTCCCGCTTAGCTTCAACTAATTTGTTAGAGCGGCTCACAGAACTCAAGAAAACACTTACTTTTACCAGTTTAATAGAAGATATCCTAAAGGATACAAGTTAACAGCCAGATGAAGAGAGACATAAAGCAAGGTCCCAATTAAAGGAGCTTCTATCCTCGTGGAGCTTGGGGCCTGACTCTGTGGCACGTGGAAGCATTCTGGTTCCCTAAGCATAGAAGCTCTCTCCAACACAAAGTAGGATCCAGTTGAGCAGAGCAGGTGGAGCAGAGAGGGAGCAAAAAGCTCTTCTCAAGCGTTTTGTGAGGACTTCATTGCACAGCCATGATTGACTACATTGTTGGCCATTGGCTGGTTCAGACCCCAGCCCCTGCCCTTGGGTGGGGGTCCAAAAGTCTCTCATTAACATGACAAAACACCATTTCACCTTTAAGACTCTGCAGTGTTTTCAGAAACTGTAGATGAAGACCAAATATACCTGGGAAATATGTATTTGGTCATATGGTCATTTCTTATAACTCATTATGTCACAGATTATTTACTATTTCTTAGCTGAATAGCTCAAAACCTCGAGTTTTCCATGATCTGGTTTAATATTTCAAACTAAGTTTTAAAAGGGAAACTTTTTACACAGATATTGGTTCTCAGGCCAGGAATCTGAATGTGTCCACATGTTCTTCCTTATCACCTTCCCTTATCCCCTGAGGCACAACTTCCCACACTAAACACTAAGTTTTGAAAATTCTATCTTTCCAGTGTCCATCCACTCTGTCCACCTCCACTTCTATTTGCTTAGCTTGATTACCTATATTTATCACCTGGTAACTCTAGCAGTGCTCTGAGTGATTTCTCTTCTCCAGTCTTGTCCCTTTAATCCATTTCCCATACTGTCATCAAAGTAAATCTTTCACTTAGAAATCTAGTTACATCATTCTGTTACTTCCAACTGGTGCCTGCCCAATACCACTAGCATATAGTCTAAACTCATCGTGGAATACATCACCCTTCACTGTCCATGTTCAGCTTTCCTCTCCAGTATCATCTGCTACAGCTTCCTGTAGCCATTCCTACTTACTCTGTGTTTTTACAAAGCCTACAGTTCCCCATGCTTCCCCCACCATACCCTGACCTCTCAACCTATAATATTCTTCCCAGATATTCCCTTGTTTAACTCCTACTTATCCTTTAAGAAGCAGTTTCACAGTTAAATGCTCAAAGAAACCTTCTCTATTCACCAAAACGAATAAATTGATTCCCCAGTATAGTCAGTTCTACAGCAACCTAGAGCACTTAGCTTCCTGGATATCCTGCTCTCACTGCACTGTGAAATTTTGGGGGAGTAGGACTATATCTGATTCCTAAAAGCATATCCTCAGCACCTACCCCAGTGACTTACATATCATGGCCCCAAATATAGGTGTATCCAGTCATGAAACAACTATGACTGTTAATCACCTTCAACTAGTGGTTTTGGGCATAGTAATCATCTTATACACACAGATACAACCCCAAAATTCTTCCTTATGGCTCTTGTCTAGGTAAAGACAGGGTTTCCCAGCAAACCATGATTTGGCGGCAGGGGGTGGAGTTTGAGAAACATTTTTAGATAAAGAAATACCAGGCCCAGCAGTTTTAAAAATTATTTCAGCTCTCAAATGTATAAAACTTTGACAAAGTCATCACAGCCCTTGGCTGCCCTGAATTACTCCTATTGCTCTCTCATGCCCTCTGAGCCATTAGCCTTTATTTCCAGTTGTGATAAATGTGATTTCCTCTTTTGGGAAGCCAGGTTCATCTCTCTTTCTAGCCTAACTTTAGTTCAAATCGCCACCCTTTGCCTGATCTTTTTCTCCTGTGTCACCAATTCCCATAATTTCTATTCTAGGCTCATGTGCTACCTTTGAAGTTTAGTACCTTATGAAAAAATAAGAAATCTGTCCTCACTGTAAGTTTTGTTAATAGTTAAATAAATTGAAAGCCTGGAGACAACCACACCATCTCAAACTCTAATTTTAATTTTCAGTTGGGAAGTAGAGAGAGAATTCTCTTATAGACCTAATTGACTTATCTCAGTTTTTGTCAGATGGGGAAGATGGTCGCACCACATCCTGTTAAGGATCCTGTTGCATTCTACCTGCAACCTGTTCACTTAGAAAGGCTGCACTAGTTCTGTCAAGTCATCAGGCCACCCTTAGGCCCTTAGCAGTTTACTCACTGGTAGCTCAGAGATGTGAAGGAGAGGCTGTGGCTCCAGGAAATGCCTATCCTCTTACTTCTCAAAGTGTGGTTTACAAACTAGCAGGACTGACATCATCAGGAAACTTGTTAGAAATGCAGAATCTCAGACCCATCCCAAACCTACTAAAGTTGACTGCATTTTAACTGAGATCCCCTGGTTGTCTCAAATTTTTCTGAGAAGCACAGACTGAAGGACTTGCACTTGGTGACTGCTCTCGACTGGGTCTTCCAAACTTCCTTGTTAAAAGGATGCTTTTCTATCTGTCCCATCTTGGATCATCTTCATCTCACAGCAGCAGGAACTCCATCACACTATGAAAAACGTTAAGCCACAGGAATTTAGGTGTCCACTTAATACTGCAGAAGACTGGGAAAGCTTGCAGAGATGGAGCAAAAGGAGACACAGGAAAAGACAAGAAAAGAAGAACTAAAGCTGCAGTACTGAAATAATATTCACTGAGCTCTACAGAAGGAAATCCTGCTCATATCTTGAATCACCCACAAACATATTTCACTATTTGAGTAATGAAATGTGAGAATAGAGACTGAACAGGGCAATATGCAGCTTATTTCTTCATATGCAGAATGCAGTTTTAAAGTTGGAAAAATAAAAACCCAAATGATATTACTTAGTAAGGTCTTTTTGTTTTTATTTTTATAAATGGCCTTTGGGTAGTATAATAGTGTGCTAGGGCCACCATAACAAAATACCATGGACTAGATGGCTTAAGCAACAAATACACTTTCTCACAAGACAGGAGGTTTAAAGTCTAATGTGAAGGTGTTGATAGTTTGGTTCTGCTGAGGCCTCTCTCCTTGGCTTTCTGATAGTCTCCTCACTGTGTCCTTACATGGCCTTTCGTTTGCGTATACACATCACTGGTGCATCCTCCTCTTCTTATAAAGACACCAGTCATATTGCATTAAGGCCCAATTCTTATGACAGTCATTTAGCCTTAATTATCTCCTTAACAGTCCTACCTCCAAATCACAATCACAGTCACAATCGAAGGTGCGGGGATTAGGACTTCAAAATGAACTTTGAGGAAACATAACTCAGCCCGTAAGTGGTAGGAAATGAAATGACAAAACAAGGGTAATAATATCCCCTTTTCAGAAATTCCTGAGGATGAGATACCTTAAATATAATACCTATTCAATACAAGTAAATATGTAACCTCTCCACATATGTAGAATACTATGCTTTCTTTGGTGTGGATAGAGAGAAATCAGAATGACTTGGGCATTTCTAGGTACCTAAAAGGATATTCTAGCCTTGTTTGAATTATTAGGTAATCTTAAACAGTATTAGGTGAGTTTCCTCACTTGATTTTTATTTTCTTTTTCTCCATATTTGGTATAATTATTATTATACCCTAATAGATAGTATGTATAGATATTTGTATATAGATTTTATATATTACAAATCAATTATTTTTTTCTAAATTGGATTTTAAAAAGTGATTTAAAATATCATCTAGAATCTCTGTGTATCATTTTGCACTGCACTCTATTATACAGGCATGGACTCAGGCCTAAGGTGCTGATGGATCTCAACTTCCTAAGCTATTTGAGAGTGAGTTTGAAATCGAATCATGGTAAGGATGGAATACTAAGTGCCTATGTCCATGTCAAAAGACTGCTTGAGGATTTTGAGTACCAGTTTCTATGACAACCCATTTGGCTAGAAGGGATGTTGTAGTATAAATCCTGGTGACTGGAGGTAACTGGCATTGGGAAGTCAGTTGCATAACTGAGATCAAAATTCCTTCACTGAAGGGCTCTAGTCCATTTAACTGATATAGGAAATGGGATGCTGGTCCCTAAGAGAGGGGCTGCTGAGTGCCAGGAGTAGCATTGGGTTTTACCCTAATTGGACAGGTTCTTCTGAGGGTCTCGTATCTCAGAAGTATGTGGAATGCACTAGTATGGAACAACTGTTAGAGGATGGGTGTTAGAGAAAACTTGAGATTTCATAGGCCTGGAACAATGACAGTAATTCAGGTCTAAACACTTGGTAAGTCTAAAATGCTGTTATGGGTTAAATTGTGTTTCCTAAAAAAAGATATGTTCAAGTCTTAAATGCCGATAACTCAGAATGTGACCTTATTTGGAGATAGGGACTTTACAGAGGATGAAATCATTAGGGTGGGTCCTGATCCACTATATCTGGCATCCTTATAAAATGGGAAATTTGGACAAAGACACAGACACACACAGAGGGCAGACAATGTAAAGAGATATTCACACACACAGGAGAATGTGGCCAGGGAGAGCGGCCTGGAGCAGATCTCCCCTCTCAGCCCCAGAAGGAGCTAACCCTACTAGTACCTTGATTTCAGGCTTCTAGTCCCCAAAACTGTAAGACAATAAATTTCTGTTATTTAAGTTACCTAATGTGTGGTATTTTAGCCTTAGCAAACCATACAGATGGCTAGCCTAAGGTTCAAAATAAACCATTTGCTTTGGTTTGTTTTTAAATGACACAGGTCTTGGTGGAATTGAATCAACAGAGAAAGGGCTTCTTACCTTTAAATGTTCATCTTATTTTTGGATATCATGTATTATAAAGAAACCACTTACCTGCCAAATCTTCTTATTGTAAGACATTCTGTACATTTATTCTCTACAGGTAATTATGTGGTGATCAGTGACTTCATCAGACTATGTGTGTTTACTTTACTTTTGATGTAATGTGATATTCTGCATCCTCTGTGATTCTGGTTTATCTTTGTCCTGTTTTTGCTTTTTGTAACAGTTATGAGCAGTCAACTTATGTTATTGTTCATTTTTTTAATTTTCATGAGAACAAGATATTTGCTTTCTTTACTGTTTACTATCTAGAGCAAGGCCCAGCACATAGGCACACAGTTAACATGTGTTAAGTAAATAAATACATTTATGATTGCACCATTAATCGTTGAATATATTGGTCCATTAATACTAAGTTGAATGCATACCAAAGCATTTCAACATACTGCTGTGTCTTCTTTTCCTGTTGCTAGATATGAGGCTGATTGTAAAGGCATTAAAAACGTGATTAAAATTCCCCCAGAAAGAAAATAATACTAATATTAACAATAGTGACAAATCAAAGTAATAGGAAGGATATTTAAATGACTTAATTTTTTGGCTGTATTTTGTAAGCATTGCCATTCTTTTGGCTATCACTTCCCCATCCAATCAATATTTTTTTGTTAAATCATTATTCACTGGGAATTGGATTAAAGATGGCAGCATGAGAGGTGAGACAGAGGCTTTCTCCTAAAATGCACACAATATGAAAATATAACTAATACAACTACTCTTGAAAGAGCAACAGGAAAGAGGACTGCAACAAACTGCATACACCTGGAGACAAGAGCCGACCTCATGGAAAAGGGTAAAGTACTAAAGCTGTGGCCCTGCAGGATCCAAGCCCTTCCCCCACCCCAGCTCACCAGCAGGAGGAAGAGGAATGGAGCAGAGAGGGAGTAGAAATCTTGGACTGCTGAATACCTAACTCTGGAGATTTGCTCTGGGAGCACAAACCTACATTTCATGGTGCTTGCATGAGACTCTTGTAATTAAGAGGTTGGAAAGCTAAGACAGGCAGAATTCCTGGAGAGACTGAGATTCCAGCTGCTTGTGGAAAGCAGGGATCCATATCCAGCTGTTCTGGGACAAAAGAAAGGCAGGAAGTCTGAGAGACTTCCTAACAAAGAAGCCCTTAGCAAGAGGGCTGCTAAAGGGGCAAGGATTGCACAGAGCTTACTGCTCAGGAGAAAGGACAGGTAGACAAAATTGTCCAGGTGCACTCTGCCCAGCAGATTGGGGGCTTTCATGATCTTCAGGTGCTCCAGCTCCTTGGCTGCCTACACAGCTCCAAGAACCCCTTCTGTGACAGGCCGACTTGTGCGCCTTTCCCCTGGCCAGCCCCACTAGGCTTGCAAACCAGGAAACCTTACCCTGGCATTAGGACAGCCAGAGGGAAGATCTGTCTACAGCAACTAAAAGCGCAAAGCACAGAGGCTTATACCTGTGTGCTCAGCCCACTGGTTCAGGCAGTGGAGACAGGCATAGCAGCCAGGAACCAGGAAACACCTCTTTCCAACCCCTGATGCAACAATACCACTCCCCTGCAATCCCCGACATTGCTTCAGGGGCTGAGCAGCTCCAGAGAGTAGAGCTTCTGGGCACAACAGGGCACCATACAGAAATATGAAACATCAAAGGAACCTAGTCCAGAGTGAAATTATAAATACAACTCCTGAGAGAGATTTAAATGATATTGACCTCATGACTCTCCCTGAAAGGGAGATCAAACTAAAAATCATTAACAAATGTTCATGGAGGTATGGAAAGATATTCAAGAACTCAGGAATGAATTACGGTTGGAGATCCAATCATTGAAGAGCACAATGGATGGTAGGTACTAAAAGCAGATTGAATACGGTGGAGGAGACGATAAATGAAATAGAAACTAGAGAACAGGAATACAAAGAAGCTGAGGCACAGAGAAAAAAAAGGATCTCTAAGAATGAAAGAATATTGAGAGAACTGTGTGACCAATCCAAGTGGGACAATATTCGCATTATAAGGGTACCAGAAGAAGAAGAAGAGAGAAAAATGGATAGAAAGTGTCTTTTAGGGAGTGACTGCTGAAAACTTCCCCAATCTGGGAAAGGAGATAGTCTCTCAGGCCATGGAGTTGCAAAGATCTCCCAACACAAGGGACCCAAGGAAGGCAACATCAAGACATATAGTAATTAAAATAGCAAAGATCAAGGATAAGGAAAGACTATTAAAATCAGCCAGAGAGAAAAATAAGATCACATACAAAGGAAAGCCCAACAGGCTAATCAGACTTCTCAGCAGAAACCTTACAGGCCATAAGGGAGTGGCATGATGTATTTAATGTAAAGAAGCAGAAGGGCCTTGAACCAAGATTACTTTATCTAGCATGATTATCATTTAAATTTGAAGGAGGGATTAAACAATTCCCAGATAAGCAAAAGCTGAGAGAATTTACCTCCCACAAACTAGCTCTACAGTGTATTTTGGAGGGACTGCTATAGATGGAAGTGTTCCTAAGGTTTAATAGCTGTCACCAGAGGTAATAAAACCACAGTAAAGAAAGTAGAACAGCTAATTACTAAGAAAATGCAAAATTAATTAACTATTCCCAAAGTCAATCAAGAGATAGACAATCAGTACAGAATATGATACTAAATATATAAAGAATGGAGGAGGAAGAAAAAGGAGGAGGAAAAAAAAACAAAAAACAAAAAAAGAACCTTTAGATTGTGTTTGTAATTGCATATTAAGTGAGTTGTTATACTCTTAGATAGTAAGGAAGTTAACTTTGAACCTTTGGTAACCATGAATATGAAGCCTGCAATGCCAATAAGTACATACCTATCCATACTTACCCTAAATGTAAATGGACTGAATGCACCAGTCAAAAGACATACAGTCACTGAATGGATAAAAAAACAAGACCCATTTATATGCTGCCTTCAAGAGACTCACTTTAAACCCAAGGACATACACAGACTAAAAGTGAACGGATGGAAAAGACATTTCATGCAACTAATAGGGAGAAAAAAGCAGGAGTTGCAGTATATATATCAGACAAAATAGACTTCAAAACAAAAACAGTCCCCAGAGACAAAGAAGGACATTACATAATGATAAAAGATTCAATCCAAGAAGAAGATAAAACCATTATAAATATCTATGTGCCCAACACAGGAGCTCCTCCATATGTGAAACAAATACTAACAGAATTAAAAGGGGAAATAGAATGCAATGTATTCATTCTAGGAGACTTCAACACACCACTCACTCTGAAGGACAGATCAATCAGACAGAAAATAAGTAAGCAGATAGAGACACTGAACAACACATTAGAACAGATGGACCTATCAGACATCTACAGAACTCTACACACAAAAGCAAAAGAATACACATTCTTCTCAAGTGCACATGGAACATTTTCAAGACTAGATCATATACTAGGCCACAAAAAGAGTCTCGGTAAATTTAAAAAGATTGAAATTGTACAAACCAGCATCTCAAACCATAAAGGAATGAAACTAGAAATGAATTACACAAAGAAAATGAAAAATCGCACAAACCCATGGAGGCTTAACAACATGCTCCTAAATAATCAATGGATCAATGACCAAATAAAAACAGAGATCAAGCAATATATGGAGACAAATGACAACAATAATTCAACACCGCATAATCTGTGGGACGCAGCGAAGGCCGTGCTAAGAGGAAAGTATATTACAATATAGGCCTACCTCAGGAAGGAAGAACGTTCCCATATGAGCAGTCTATACTCACAATTAACGAAACTAGAAAAAGAAGAAAAAAATGAGACCCAAAGTCAGTAGAAGGAGGGACATAATAAAGATTAGAGCAGAAATAAGTAAAATTGAGAAGAATAGAACAATAGAAAGGAACAAAGTAAGAAAAGGTGGTTCTTCGAGAAAATAAACAAAACAGATAAACCCCTAGCCAGACTAAGATAGTCTACTCACATAAACTGAATGAGAAATGAGAAAGGAAAAATCGCTACAGACAGAAAAGAAATACAAAGAACTATTAGAGAATACTATGAAAAATTATATGCTAAAACTGGATAACCTAGAAGAAATGGACAACTTCCTAGAAAAATACAACCTTCCAAGGCTGACCCAGAAAGAAACAGAAAATCTCAACAGACCAATTACCAGCAACAAAATTAGACTGGTAATGAAAAACCTACCTAAAAACAAAACTCCTGCACCACACGGCTTCACTGCTGAATTTTATCAAACATTTAGTGAAGACCTAATACCCATCCTCCTTAAAGTTTTCCAAGGAGTAGAAGAGGGAATACTTCCAAACTCATTCTATGAGGCCAGCATCACTCTAATACCAAAACTGGGCAAAGACACCACAAGAAAAGAAAACTACAGACAAATATCACTGATGAACATAAACACAAAAATACTCAACAAAATTATTAGCAAACAGAATTCAAAAATACATCAAAAGGATCATCCATCATGATCAAGTAGGTCTTATTCCAGGATGCAAAGGATGGTTCAACATTCAAAAATCCATCAACATTATCCACCACATTAATAAAAAGGACAAAAACCACATGATCATCTCCATAGATGCTGAAAAAGCATTTGACAAAATTCAACATCCATTCGTGATAAAAACTCTCAACAAAATGGGTATAGAGGGCAAGTACCTCAACATAATAAAGGCTATATATGACAAACCCACAGCCAACATTATACTTAACAGCAAGAAGCTGAAAGCTTTTCCTTTAAGATCAGGAACAAGACAAGGATTCCCACTCTCCCCACTTCTATTCAACATAGTACTGGAGGTCCTAGCCATGGCAATCAGACAACACAAAGAAATAAAAGGCATCCAGATTGGCATGGAAGATGTTAACCTCACCCTGTTTACAGATGACATGATATTGTACATAAAAAAACTCTAAAGAATCTACTCCAAAACTACTAGATCTAATATATGAATTCAGCAAAGTTGCAGGATACAAAATTAATGCCCAGAAATCTATGGCATTCCTATACACTAACAATGACCTAGCAGAGAGAGAAATCAGGAAAACAATTCCATTCAAAGTTGCATCAAAAAGAATAAAATACCTAGGAGTAAACCTAACAAAGGAAGTGAAAGACCTAAACTCTAAAAACTACAAGACACTCATGAGAGAAATTAAAGAAGATACCAATAAATGGAAACACATCCTGTGTTCATGGATAGGAAGAATTAATATTGTCAAAATGGCCATCCTGCCTAAAGCAATCTATAGATTCAATGCAATTCCTATCAAAATACCAACAGCATTTTTCAACAAAGTAGTGAAAATCATTCTAAAATTCATATGTAACAACAAAAGACCCCAAATAGCCAAAGCAATCCTGACAAGGAAGAATAAAGATGGGGGGATTATGCTCCCCAACTTAAAGCTTTACTACAAAGCCAGAGTACTCAAGACAATTTGGTACTGGCACAAGAACAGACCCATAGACCAATGGAACAGACTAGAGAGCCCTCATATAAACTCAAACATGTATGGTCAATTAATATACAATAAAGGAGCCATGGACATACATTGGGGAAATGACAGCCTCTTCAACAGCTGGTGTTGGCAAAACTGGACAGCTACATGCAAGAGAATGAAACTGGAATGTTGTTTAACTCCATACACTAAAGTAAACTCAAAATGAATCAAGGACCTGAATGTAAGTCATGAAACCATAAAACTCTTTGAAGACAACGTAGGAAAACATCTCCTGAATATAAGCATGAGCAACTTCTTCCTGAGTGCATCTCCTTGAGCAAGAGAAACAAAAGCAAAAATGAATTCATGGGACTACATCAAACTAAGAGGTTTCTGTACAGCAAAGGACACCATCAACAGAACAAAAAGGCATCCTACAGTATGGGGAATATATTTGTAAATGACGTATTCAACAAGGGGTTAACATCCAAAATACATAAAGAACTTACATGCCTGTACACCTGAAAAGCAAATAACCCATTTAAAAAATGGGCAGAGGATATGAAGAGATAGTTCTCCAAAGAAGAAATTCAGATGGCCAACAGACACATGAAAAGATGCTCCACATCACTAATCATCAGGGAAATGCAAATTAAAACCACAATGAGATATCACCTCACACCAGTAGTGATGGCCACCATCCAAAAGGCTAAGATCAGCAAGTGCTGGGGAGGATGCGGAGAAAGGGGAACCCTCCTAGACTGCTGGTGGGAATGTAATCTAGTTCAACCATTGTGGAAAGCAATATGGAGGTTCCTCAAAAAACTAAAAATACAAATACCATTTGACCCAGGAATCCCACTCCTTGGAATTTACCCAAAGAATACAACTTCTCATATTCAAAAAGACATCTGCACCCCTACATTTATCACAGCACCTTTTACAATAGCCAAGATATGGGAGCAACCTAAGTGTCCATCAGTAGATGAATGGATAAGGAAGAAGTAGTACATATACACAATGGAATACTATTCAGCCATAAGAAGGAAACAAATCCTGCCATTTGCAACAACATGGATGGAGCTGGAGGATATTATGCTCAGTGAAATAAGCCAGGCAGAGAAAGGCAAGTGCCAAATGATTTCCCTTATTTGTGAAGTATAACAACGAAGCAAAACTGAAGGAACAAATAGTAGCAGACTCAGAGACTCCAATAAGGAACTAGTGGTTACCAAAGGGGAGGGGTGTGGGAGGGTGGAGGAAGGGGATTGTGAGGTATTATGTTTAGTACACATGGTGTGGGGAATCACGGGGAAAACAGTGTAGCACAGAGAAGGCAAACAGTGAATCTGTGTCATCTTACTACAGTGATGGACAGTGACTGAATTGGGGTATGAGTGGAGACTTGATAATATGGGTGAATGTAATCACCACATTGTTTTTTCATGTGAAACCTTCGTAAGAGTGTATATCAATAATACCTTAATTAAAAAATCATTATTTACTGTCTATATCATTATATTCATGAAGAATGTTGTTTTGCTGTAACTATATAACTGCTTAGTTATTTTTCCTTCTTAGTTTTGTTCATGTCTGTTGCTAATACATCCCATACCTTATAGTAACCTCTTAGTGCAATAGTCAACAATGTCAGTCATATCAGGCCACCATAAATTGTCATGTTTCATTGCCTTTGTTCTGCCTGGAGACCTCTACTCTTCTATCTGCTGGCCACTTGCCAGCATGGAATGTCCTTTACTTCATCCTTTCAATTCTCTTTGCCTTTCCTCTAGGTTGGCTTTCCTGGTTCCTTTTCCTTTCTTCACTTGGATAATTTTGTCAGATTGGAAAATGACACAGAGCAAAAGGCCTGGTGATGACAGCCTTTAGCATGCATGTCCTCTGAGTCACACCACTCCAAGTAGACTGGTAACCTTTCATGTCTGGTATACAGCTTAGCATCTTGTGCTTTCCTTTTCTTTGTTATCCATTTGCTACCCTGTTCTGTTGGATCTCCTTGTCTGTAGTTTGTGGCCCACTCTCTCTTAGTTTACTGTCTTATTTTGTTGAAGGATATCTTCTGGTACCTTGTAAGCAAAGGGCACAGAGTGATATATTTCTTGAAACTTGTATGTCTAAAAATATTTGTGGGAGAGTACCCAGATCAGTATCTTAAGTATTTCCTCTGAGACTATCAATTTTTCCAGAGACTATTCTTTCATCTCTTGTCTAGAGGATAAAGTTCGGGCTACCAGCATTCTGGACTTTGAAAGGGAAGCAGAAAGCTAAGACGCAGCATTGAGTATGTATAAAGGTGCTAATGACCTTATTTTCAATAGGAAATTCATGGCTTTAACTACTTCCATAGATTCCCAGGACAAAGATTTTATCTCCTCTTCTACTTAGAAAACAACATTCCATTATTCTACTAGCACTGGAGGGAAGGAAGCCATAATCCCCAGGCATGGATTCTGGGAGGAATTAAAAGATCTAACATTTACTCAAACAGTTTTCACCCAAGCCTTCCTTTCATTAGCCTACCTCCTTCTCTAATTTCTGGAGGAATTTCTTGATGCTTTCAAAATATTTTAGAGAAAGAAAAAATTATATTGACTTGGAGCTTTCCCTCTGGATACTTAGAATCTGTCTTCTCAGTTTTTAGAATTCATCTTTCCTCCTTCATTTGTGTCCTAGCTTCTGAAATTCCTACTGTTTTTCCTCTCTATTTGTGAATTAATATATTAAACAGAAAAATGCTTAAAGGATTTCTAAGTTTAATGGGGACATTGGGCTTATTAGATGTATGTCATCAATGGGCTTCTAACGTGCAAGTATAATATCACTTCTTTCTTAATTTGATTTCTATATTTCCAAAACTTGAATTAACATCACTGACATATTACAGCTTCTGTGGTAAATATTATTGTATTATGACTATGATTGTATACTGAAGAAAATCTAGAAGAAAAATTAAATACTCGTTATTTTCCTCTGATCCTATATGGCCTATGTGATTGTGATGTTAACAAACCAACTGGAGGACTAATTGAACATTTCACTTTTCATCTGGATATTTTGGTCTAAATTAAATGCAAGCCTCTGTTCAGAGAGCTCTTCGACTTTCATGAAAATAAAGGTGATTTTATCAACTCTCAATGCTTCTCTCTTCCTGTCCCCCAGGAAATATCCCTTTACTTGTAAACTCTTAATCTTTATTTGCAGAAATACATAACTGATGAGATAAAAGTGCTACCATCACCATTTAAATTTGCATTTAAAATAAACCTGTCATAAAAGCTTTCTAAAAAATCCAGTAAGGATTGAGGATAGGTAACAGTATTACACAAAGTAGTTTCCTCTCTGCCCCTGCAATCACACCAGATATCAGCCTTGATAACCAAATAACTCTTTGTACATATTACAAAACCTTTTTGCCATGGGATATATCTACCTTGGAGTGGTAATGCTGCGCTTCCGGACTTCTGAAGAAATGTAGATGGTTCGAGGAGTTGCTGATGTGTTCCCAAACTCCAGGTTTAGGAGAGAAGCATGAAACTAGGAACTAAGGCTTCTGTTCAGGGGAGCTAAATATGATACATGATGAGTTTCTACTTTTCACCCATCTAAGTAAAAAAAATCTGTAGAAACTTACTTGTTTGTAAACAGGTGAGTTTACCTTTGAATGGTCTGGGAGACTTGCCCATAAGTAGAAAATGATTTAAGACAATTTGAAGCCATGAGAGCTATTAAAAACATGTGCTACTCTTCTTTAACTGGGAATATTAACTGATCTCACTGAAGAATGACTCTAGAGCTTAATGTTCAACACAGAGTTTGGGTAGGGGGTGTCCTTGCATGTAGTTACACTGCTATTATTGTAAATATCCTGCCTTGCTTTTTCTGGAGGCCCTCACCCCATTCTGTCTAAGCCCATGGTCCCTGTCTCATTACCCCCTCTACAGACAGAGACCCTAGCTGCTACTAGGGAAAAGGGGTGATGGTCCCTCTGGCTTCTTCACGCTGAGAGGGGGCTCAGTAAGGGGTGCAGTTAGGTCTCCATCACTGGTCAGTCGAGAGGGCCTCAGAAGATGGACACTTCTATTCCAGGTTTCATTTCTGTTACTATTTGCAGTTTTATGGCTTCTAGGCAAGATAGAACAAATCATGTTATTAGGTTAAGTAGCAACATCTGGAGTTGGATTTTCCTTTTTGGAGCAACTTGACGAGATTAAGAATGCATGGCTGACTATGAGGATTAGAAATAGTAAAACTCTAATTGAGAATCATAGCTAGATATCTTGGGGAAACTAGAATTCTGGATCTAGTCTATGTCCCAATGACTACTATTAGGACTCAGTATAGATAAGGCTGCATTATTGAAACAATACTTTTCTCTAAAATCACCCTTATTTTTATTAGAAGTAAGTATATTAACAAAATAATTAACACTTGGCTTGATTATTTGCATAAGTGCAGCAAGAAGAGAAATTGATTACATAGGATCTTTTAAATGTGTTTTGCTTTTTATAAGGAATTTTGGATTGGACTTTTAAAGGCCTCTCTAAGCCAGAAAGCCAAGCCAGACTTGCCATCAGGTTTTGCCTGCAGTACCTGTAGATTTGGGTGAAATTCCTCTCTTCTCAAGGTCCCCAAGACATCCTGAAATTCCTGCACTTGCCAGGAAGTGACCTTCCTTACTCACCTGGTAAGGCTGCTGGGAACCCTGAAAGCAAGGTACCTGGTCAGTTCTTCCAAGGAGCTTTGTTGGTTCTATAAAGTCAATCTTAGTTCATTAAAGCTTTCTTGTTCATATCTGAGTTTACACACGTGTCTCTCAGGTATGACATTCCAGTTAAAGCTTTGGTAATATAACCAGTGTTTTTAATTGGTCTTCTTACAAGGAAAGCAGATTCTTATTGAGCTTATGCAAATAAACATACTGACATAAAATATAAAAATATTCACTGAGTTTTTAAATTCTGGAGGAGTCAGGTAGAAATAAAGATAAATGTTTCAATTCTGTTTATAAAGGTATTGTCATTTACTAAATTGTTGTCAGTCAGCTTAAGAGAAAATGCTTAACACATTATCACCAACACTTGAAACAAAAAGCCACAAAATCATTTTCTTTAGTTTACTTAATCTTATGTAACTAATACTTGCTCTGCTGAAATCTAGTTCTTTACTAGTTTAGGAGTAATAAAACACTGACTATAAATGACAAAAGACTTAAAAATGATAATGGTTAAAGATCTGATGAAAGCTTACTGTAAGACAGTTGACATAAGACAATTTGGATATTTCTGTAACATAAAACATTTAGTAACAAAGTTTAGCGTCATTCCCTTTGACAGTGCTTTCCAGGTAAATATGTATCAGATAAATAAGACAAATTAGCCAAATGTTTTCCCCGATGAGGAGAAAAAAAATCCCTCTGACATGTTCCAGGGGCCCTACGGAAAATATCAGAGTGAACTAGAGGTAAAAAGCACCTTTCTGAATTTGATTTTGGAAAGCTGTCAGAAAAATTTTAAGGCACTTGCCTAAATAGCCTAAATAGAATCATAAGTCACTATGAAACAATACTTAATCTATTTAACCAGAATGACAATAAAAGATTTTAAAGGCAAATACAGAAGGTTACACAGTTGTTAGCAAAGCTTAGCTTTTAGTCCTTTTAGTCCTTTTAATATTAAGATCTCATTTTCTTAAATACTCAGACAACTCATTGAGACTTTAAGCATGAGAAACTGTTTTGATGAAACAATTAGAAAAACCTTTGCAATCTTTCAACATTAACAGTAGACTAATAAACCTTTGTTCTTTTAACAAACAAAAAATTCTAGTTTTGCTGTGTACTTGATATTAAGACTTACTTGCTTTAATTTCTTATAGCATAACTATGTCAATTTTTCCAAAAAATTTCTACAACTTTCCTTTTACATTCAGTGTTCTCCCTCTTTAAATAAACAGCTGTACTTTAGAACAGTTACCTTCTTTTACCCTCAACAAAATGAATTTCCGTTTCTTATACTTTCTCTTATTAAAATACACATCTTTTCCAGCAAGCAGAGATGTTTTCTTTGTTACTTTAAGAAGTTTTATTTAGAACTTATAACCATTAGGAACCTTGATTTTCAGTGAACACTGAGAAGTGGGCCATTGTAAACCATTACACTAGCATTCTTTAGATTAATAAATTTATGAACACACTTTATAATTTCTGGAACCATGTGCTTTACAGCACAATCTCTAAGCACAAAATATGTCTTCTTAGCAAAACATTAAGGTTTCAGTTTACCACAAAGATTCTCAGGCCGTTTGCGGGTATACACACTGTAACACACTATTATTAAGATGTTCACTTGCTACATTTAGTTGATTTACTCATTCCTAAGAACCATGCTAAATTGCTCACAAAACTTTCACTAAACATTAGACAAAGTCAAGCCTCTTTTTAAGCATTTTTTCTTGGAAGATTTAACATAACATCATTTCAAATTGCTTTAGGCAAACTTAGGCAGCTGATAACCATAAGGATATGTCCATTTCAGTTCAACTTAAATTAGAATAATGTGTAATAATTTCTATTAGAATTTTCTGGAAGTTTTACAATGCCCAATTTTCATAAGTGCTTGTTTATAAATCAATTTTTATTAATATCATTGGAGGTAGAAAATATTTTCCATTTACACACTTAGACACCCAAACATACAGACTGAGATGTAATGACTACAGTTAGCAACACTTTTCATAAGAGGACATATACACAGACAGATAAACTGATATGAAGATTTGAGTTACTAACATTCAATTGCCTTCTTTCTTTTTAGCTTACTGTATCTCAGTTTTCAAGAATACATTCTAAGGGCGAGCAATTTGCATAACTGTTTTAAGGTCTAGACGGTCCCAGATGAACAGGGCTAATGAAGGCTCTGTACTGATTGGGACTGTGTGTGCTAGGTGGCTGGAAATGAAATGCAAGTACAATTCTAGCACCAGTCATTTAAAGCCAGGCTGTATTGTAAAAGATAAATTTCTTCTGTCTCAGGGAGTCTAGTTTAAAACTTCCCAATTTTTGAAGATAGTGATGAACCCAATAAGTAGAATAGATTTTCACCAAAACAATTTAGACAACTAGTTCCATATTTTAGTAGTTCATGGGACTTTTGACTATTTTCCTTCCATCTGGATTACTTTACAGACTTAATTTACATTACACAGGAGAAAGTGGCTCAGGCCTAAGAGGACTGCTTTGAATGGGGAACAGAAGAACTTTTGCCAAGGCCAGAGATAAAAATTCAGAAGCTGCCATGGACATTTATCGGAGGGGGCATCTATACTCTTAAACACCAGTTTCTCCCACTGCCTGGAAATTATTCTGCCGGTCATTCACTGTAAGAAATCTGATCTGAGAAAAGAGGTCGGGGGTCATCTGTGACTTGCTCATAGGCAGCAGCCTAGCCGGAGGTTCACTCAGCGCCATTGGATCAATCGGCCGGAGCCGAGATCCAAGGACCACTGTCTACTAGTCCAGTCTGCCCTCAAAGTACGCAGATTAAGATAGGAAAGTAGGAAATCGGCTCAGCCACTCCCCGACATTCCCATCGACCGGAGGTGGGGGATCAAGGAGCAGCAGACACCAGGAAACCTTTCATCAGAGACTTATGAATGGTAACTGACGCTAATCGTCTTTTAAGTGGTTAATGGGCATGGAGATACATTTTTATGAGATAAAAAGTACAGCATTTAGTCAGGAATAAGAGTGAAGCTTGGATCTGCTATCTTGCAGTGGTGAGCATTGGGTTCATGAAACTGATGAAGTTAGAAGAGTGTTAGGAATGCCCCCTGCCTCACTCAGAGGCCAGGGAGGCCTGAAGAAGCAGGCTCGATGTCAGAGACAGAGAGACACTCCTCAAGGATATCCAGTTGGGCTGTCGGGGTACGCGGACCTTTGAGAAGC
This sequence comes from Smutsia gigantea, assembly GCA_032199065.1. Taxonomy (NCBI): domain Eukaryota; kingdom Metazoa; phylum Chordata; class Mammalia; order Pholidota; family Manidae; genus Smutsia; species Smutsia gigantea. The sequence continues at coordinate 59,923 of JAVSCE010013458.1, forward strand.
CACTGAAGTATAGCCTCAGCCTAGACTCTCGCAGTTGCCCATGGCTTTCCTCAGTCCCTCGCATCCAAGGAGATGCCTCTGAAAGGGAATCCTGGCCTCCACACAGGTGACTTTCCCGGCTCCCAAGGGAGATGGCAGATCTACTGAGGGAGATGCAGGGGAACCTATCACCTGAGACTTTGAGAACAGCAGCTGGGCTAGTTCCATTTAAGTGGCTGATGAGCGCAGGATTTTGTATGCCATAAACGGCTTCCTTCTATAAAGACAGTGAAAGAAAAAGCAGTCTTGGATGCCGATACTCACAGCCAAAGTTATCCTGGATTAGTCCACAAAAATGATGCCAGTGTTCTTATTTGCAGAGTCAAAGAATGAACTTAGCAAACACCGAAGGTAGGAGAGCCAGGGAGACTTTTTATTGAGAGATACAGTGAGAGGACAGATGGCTCCTGGCTCATGCCAGGAGGGGACAAGTGAGCCGGAAGTGGTGCATTGTCTAGGGTATTTATAGGTGGTTGAGAGACAAAGACCTATGGATGCAGACCCACCAAATGGTCTCTAAATGTTTATCTTTGAAGAGACACTAAGTTTCGTATCAGTTTTCTGGACTATTTTGAAGAGTTAACATAAGAAATTTACTGCTTTGATTCTTTCACAGAATAGCAGTTTCTTGGTTTGGGAGCATATCAATCAAGGCTTCCTGTCCTGCTCTAAAGATGGGCTGAGTTACTGTCTCTTTGTTAAATAATAAGTTAAGAATCTTCATTTTTTATCTTGGTATCATTAATCTACAGTTACATGTGCAACATTATGGTTACTAAACTACTCACTTCATCAGGTCCCCCCCACTTACCCCATTACAGTCACTGTCCATCAGCGTTATGAGATGCTATAGAATCACTACTTGTCTTCTCTGACTTGTAAGGACTTCCCCATGCCCCCCAACATACCTGTGCTAATTTTAATGCCCCTCTTACCCCCTTGTCCCTCCCATCCCACCCATCCTTCCCAGTCCCTTTCCCTTTGGTAAATGTTAGTCCATTCTTGGATTCTGTGAGTCTGCTGCTGTTTTTTTTTTCTTTCAGTTTTTTTCTCTGCTCTTATGCTCCTCATAACAGTAAAATCATTTGATACTTGTGTTTTTCCACTTGGCTTATTTCACTGAGCGTAATACCTTCTAGCTCCATCGATGTTGTTGCAAATGGTAGGATTTGTTTTCTTCTTATGGCTGAATAATATTCCATTGTGTATATGTACCACCTCTTCTTTATCCATTCATCTACTGATGGACACTTAGGTTGCTTCCATTTCTTGGCTATTGTAAATAGTGCTGCGATAAACATAGCGGTGCATATGTCTTTTTCAAACTGGGCTGCTGTAGTCTTAGGGTAAATTCCTAGGAGTAGAATTCCTGGGTCAAATGGTATTTCTATTTTGAGTGTTTTGAGGAAGCTCTGTACTGCTTTCCACAATGGTTAAACTAATTTGCAGTCCCACCAACAGTGTAGGAGGGTTCCCCTTTCTCCACATCCTTGCCAAGATTTGTTGTTACTTGTGTTTTGGATGTTGGCCATCCTTACTGGTGTGAGGTGATAGGTCATTGTGGTTTTAATTTGCATTCCTCTGATGATTAGCAATGCAGAGCATCTTTTCATGTGCCTGTTGGCCATCTGAATTTCTTCTTTGGAGAGGTGTCAATTCATGTCCTCTTCCCATTTCTTAATTGGATTATTTCCTTTTTATTTGTTGAGGTGCATGAGTTCTTTATATATTTTGGATGTCAACCCCTTATCGGATATGTCATTTATGAATATATTCTCCCATACTGTAGGATGTCTTTTTGTTCTACTGATGTTGTCCTTTACTGTACAGAAGTTTTTCAGCTTCATATAGTCCCACTTGTTCATTCTTGCTTTTGTTTCCCTTGCCAGGGGAGATATGTTCATGAAGAAGTCCCTCATGTTTATGTCCAAGAGAATTTTGCCTATGTTTTTTTCTAGGAGTTTCATGGTTTCATGACTTACATTCAGGTCTTTGATCCATTTTGAGTTTACTTTTGTGTATGGGGTTAGACAGTAGTCCACTTTAATTCTCTTACATGTAGCTGTCCAGTTTTTCCAACACCAGCTTCTGAAGATGCTGTCATCTCCCCATTGTATATCCAAGGCCCCTTTATCAAATATTAATTGACTGTATATGTTTGAGTTAATGTTTAGATTTTCTATTCTGTTCCACTGCTCTGTGGGTCTGTTTTTCTGCCAATACCAAATTGTCTTGATTACTGTGGCTTTCTGGTAGAGCTTGAAGTCAGGGAGCGTAATTCCCCCTGTTTTACTCCTACTTCTCAGGATTGCTTTGGTTGTTTGGGGTCTTTTCTGGTTCCATACGAATTTTAAAACTATTTGTTCCAGTTCATTGAAGAAAGCTGTTGTTATTTTGATAGGGATTGCATTGAATCTGTAGGTTGCTTTAGGTAGTATAGCCATTTTGACAATATTTATTCTTCAAGCCAAGAAAATGGGATGAATTTCCATTTGTTGGTGTCCTCTTTAATTTCTCTTAGGAGTGTCTTGCAGTTTTCAGGGTATAGGTCTTTCACTTCCTTCGTTAGGTTTATTACTAGGTATTTTATTCTTTTTGATGCAATTGTGAAAGGAATTGTTTTCCTGATTTCTCTTTCTGTTAGCTCATTGTTAGTGTATGGGAAAGCAACAGATTTCTGTGTGTTAATTTTGTATCCTGCAACTTTGCTGAATTCAAATATTAGTTCTAGTAGTTTTGGAGTGGAGTCTTTAGGATTTTTTATGTACAGTATCATGTCATCTGCAAATAGTGACAATTTGACTTCTTCTTTACCAATCAGGATGCCCTGTATGTCTTTGTTTTGTCTGATTGCCATGGCTAGGACCTCCAGTACTATGTTGAATAACAGTGGGGAGAGTGGGCGGCCCTGTCTTTTTCCCAATTTTAGATGAAAAGCTTTCAGCTTCTTGCTGTTAAGTATGATGTTAGCTGTGGTTTTGTCATATATGGTCTTTATGATGTTGAGGTACTTACCATCTATACCCATTTTGTTGAGAGTTTTTATCATGAATGGATGCTGAATTTTGTCAAATGCTTTTTCAGCATCTATGGAGATGATCATGTGGTTTTTGTCCTTGTTTTTGTTGATGTGGTAGATGATGTTGATGGATTTTCGAATGTTGTACCATCCTTGCATCCCTGAGATGAATCCCACTTGATCATGGTGTATGATCCTTTGATGTATTTTTGAATTCAGTTTGCTAATATTTTGTTGAGTATTTTCACATCTATGTTCATCAGGGATATTGGTCTGTAATTTTCTTTTTGGTGAGGTCTTTTCCAGGTTTTGGTATTAGAGTGATACTGGCTTCATCGAATGAGTTTGCAAGTATTCTCTCCTCTTCTATTTTTTGGAAAAGTTTAAGGAGAGTGGGTATTATTTCTTCTCTATATATCTGGTAAAATTCAGAGGTGAATGCATCTGGCCCAGGGGTTTTGTTCTTGGGTAGGTTTTTGATTACTGATTCAATTTCATTGCTGGTGATTGGTCTGTTTAGTTTTCCTGTTTCTTGCTTGGTCAGTCTTGGAAGGTTGTATTTTTCTAAGAAGTTGTCCATTTCTTCTAGGTTTTCCAGCTTGTTGGCATATAAATTTTCCTAGTATTCTCTTATAAGTCTTTGTATTTCTGTGGGGTCCATCATGATTTTTCCTTTCTCATTTCTGATTCTGTTTATGTGTGTAGATTCTATTTTCTCTTTAAAGTCTGGCTAGGGGTTTATCAATTTTTTTTAATTTTTTTAAGAACCAGCTCTTGGTTTCATTGATTTTTTCTATTGTTTTATTCTTCTCAATTTTATTTATTTCTTCTCTGATCTTTATTATTTCTGTCCTTCTGGTGACTTTGGGCCTCATTTATTCATCTTTTTCCAATTTCAATAATTGTGTCTTTAAACTATTGATTTGGGATTGTTCTTCCTTCTTTAAATAGTCCTGGTATGCAATATACTTTCCTCTTAGAACTGCCTTTGCTGCGTCCCCCAGAAGGTGTGGCTTTGTGTTATTGTTGTTATTAGTCTCCATATACTGTTTAATCTCTGTTTTAATTTGGTCATTTATCCATTGATTATTTAGGAGCATCTTGTTAAGTGTCCATGTATTTGTGATCTTTTTTGTTTTCTTTATAAAATTTATTTCTAGTTTTATACCTTTGTGATCTGAGAAGTTGGTTGGTAGAATTTCAATATTTTTGAATTTACTGAGGTTCTTTTTGTGGCCTAGTATGTGGTCTGTTCTGGAAAATGTTCCATGTGCGCTTGAGAAGAATGTGTATCCTGCTGCATTTGGGTGTAGAGTTCTGTAGATGTCTGTTAGGTCCATCTGTTCTAGTGTGTTGTTCAGTGCCTCTGTGTCTTTATTTATTTCCTGTCTAGTTGATCTGTCCTTTGGAGTGAATGGTGTGTTGAAGTCTCCTAAAATGAATGCATTGCTTTCTATTTCCTCCTTAATTCTGTTAGTATATGTTTCACATCTGTCGGCTCTCCTGTGTTGGGTGCATATATATTTATAATGGTTATATCCTCTGGGTGGACGGACCCTTTATCATTTTGTAATGTCCTTCTTGATATCTTGCTACTTTCTTCGTTTTGAAGTCTATTTTATCTGATACACGTACTGCAACACCTGCTTTTTTCTCCTTGTTGTTTGCATGAAATATCTTTTTCCGTCCCTTCACCTTTAGTCTGTGTATATCTTTGGGTTTGAGGTGAGTCTCTTGTAAGCAGCATATAGATGGGTCTTGCTTTTTTATCCATTCAGTAACTCTGTGTCTTTTGATTGGTGCATTCAGTCCGTTTACATTTAGGTTGATGATTGATAGATATGTACTTATGCCATTGCTGGCTTTAGATTCGTGGTTACCAAAGGTTCAAGGGTAGCTTCTTTACTATCTAATAGTCTAACTTAATTCTCTTGTTAAGCTATTATCAACACAGTCTGATGATTCTTTATTTCTCTCTCTTCTTATTCATCCTCCATTCTTTATATACTAGGTGTTTTATTCTGTACTCTTTTACGTTTCCTTTGACTTTTTTGTGGATAGTTGATTTTCCTTTTGGCCTTTAGTTCATATTTGGATGGTCTGCTTTCTTTGCTGTGATTTTATTTTCTCTGGTGACATCTTTTTAGCCTTAGGTGTGCTTCCATCTAAAGCAGTACCTTTCAGATATCCTGTAGTGGTGGTTTGTGGGAGGCAAATTCCCTCAGGTTTCACTTGTCTGGGAATTGTTTAATCCCTCCCTCAAATTTAAATGATAATCGTGCTGGGTACAGTATTCTTGGTTCAAGCCCCTTCTGTTTCATTACGTTAAATATATCGTGCCATTCTCTTCTGGCCTGTAAGGGTTCTGTTGAGAAGTCTGATCATAGCCTGATGGGTCTTCCTTTGTAGGTGATCTTTTTTCTCTCTCTAGCTGCCTTTAATACTCTGTCCTTATCTTTGATCTTTGCCATTTTAATTATTATGTGTCTTGGTGTTGTCTTCCTTGGGTCCCTTGTGTTGGGAGATCTGTGGGCTTCCGTGAACTGAGAAACTATTTCCTTCCCCAGCTTGGGGAAGTTTTCAGCAATTATTTCTTCAAAGACACTTTCTATCCCTTTTTCTCTCTCTTCTTCCTCTGGTACTCCAAAAATGTGAATATTGTTCCGTTTGATTGGTCACACAGTTCTCTTAATATTCTTTCATTCTTAGGGATCCTTTTATCTTTCTCTGCCTCAGCTTCTCCGTATTCCTGTTCTCTGATTTCTATTCCATTTACAGTCTCTTGCACGTCGTCCATTCTGCTCTTAATCCCGTCAATCGCTTGTCTGATTTCTGCATTGTCTTTCTTCACTTTCTGCCTTAGCTCTTGCATATTTCTCTGTAGATCCATCAGCATGGTTATGACTTTTATTCTGAATTCTTTTTCAGGAGGATTGTATAAATCTATCCCATCATGCCGTCTCTCTGGGGTTGTCTGGGTAATCTTTGTCTGTACCATATTTGTCTGTCTTTTCACGGTGATCAAAGTGGTCGCTGGTAGGTGCCACATGTGTCAGCTGGGAGAACAAAGTCCCTTCTTGCTTGTTTTTCTCCTTGCCCTTTTCAGGGGCCTGAACTGGTTTCTTGCCCACCAGGAGGCAGTCTCTGGGATAATATCTGGAGCTGCCTGTGTGCAGGGTTGCCCTTAGCCTAGCCTACAGCACTGCTTGGGTTTTGAAGTCTCGCTGTGTGCCTTATGGACCCCTTGTTGCTTTTCAGCCCTTGATGTGGGTTATGGGGTCCTTCCTGCTTAGCTGTGCGCCTGCCTGAAGTAGATTCTATGAGAATGGTGTGGGCGGAGATGCTCCTCCATTGTTTTGCAGCAGTAAAGGCTCCCAGACCCTTTGCAGCACTGGCTAAGGGGAGCTGGGGGGGAAGTGAATGAGAGGCTGCTGATCACTGTGGAAAGCCTCAGTGCAGCTGCTTTGCCTGGCCACTTGCCAGGTGGTCCGAAATTCCCCAACACTCCCAGCATGCTGGGCTGAGTGCACTGGGATGATTTTGTTCCACTGTTGGGCCCTTGTCTGTTTAAGACTAACCAAACAAAAGGAAGCAAGACAACAACAACAACAAAAAAAATGGCGCCCTTTTTTCTTTTGTCCTGGGGAGCCAGCTGAGGTGACCCGCTTGTTGTCTCCGACTCAGATCCTGCACTTCTGTTTCTCTAATCTCCAATACACCACATGATGTGTGTCAGTGCTCCCGGCACAGATCACCAGGGCTGGTTATTTAGCTGGCCTGTGCTTCCACTCCCTCCCCACTCTGAATCTTTTCCTCCCACCGGTGCACTGGGGTGGGGGAGTGCTCGGGTCCTGCCAGGTCGCTGGTTTGTATCCTACCCGCTTCATGAGGCACTGAGTTCTCGCAGGTGTAGCTGTAGCCTGGTTGTTGTTCTGTATCTTCTGGTCTCTTTTTCAGGAATAGTTGTATTTTTTGTATTTTCACAAATATATATGGTTTTGGGAGGAGATTTCCACTGCCCTGCTCACACCACCATCTTCCCAGAAGTCCCAATAAGTTAAGAATCTTACTTCTTAACTTCTTGGGTGTTAAAATGCAATCTTATCTTTAAGGTGGAATCCTTCCTGCCTTTTATTATGCTGTTTACAGCTGGGTCGGCATGCTAAATTAGTTGCCCATTTTGCAAAATCACCTCATCAGATCTGAAGGAGGAAAGGCACATAGGCCTGGTCCTGTAGCATGCTAAGGTGAATCTTATACATGATTACAAATGACTAGCATAATAAAAACATGTGCTACTCTTCTTTATCTGGGGAATATTAACTGATCTCACTGAAGAATGACTCTAGAGCTTAATGTTCAACACAGAGTTTTGGTAGGGGGTTTCCTTGCATATAGTTATATTGCTTTGACTGTAAATATCCTGCCCTGTTTTTCTGGAGGCCATCACCCTATTCTGTCTAAGCCCATGGTCCTTGTCTCACTATATTCTGCTTACCCTGGGCACACACAGTCTTTGGCATGATAACATTCTGACAGCCAGCTTTTGCTCTTGCTCCATCACCTACCTACAACCCATTTAAACTGTCACTCAGCCTCTGTAAGGTAATGTGTAAATGTCTAACCTTGGTCTTATTCATTTTCTCCAGCCTTCACCCTCTGTTTATAATCATTTTTTGTCTAATAATCTAATTATAGTTATTTTGTCTTACCTTCCTTATTTCAGTTATTAACTCCTTATTTCAGTTATTAACTCTGAAATAGTTGTTTAGTTCTTACTGAAACATGTTGCTTATGCAGTATCCAGGAAGCTTTATGCATATACTTAGTATATATACTAGCAAATATGATGAAAAATCAATTAAATCATTGGTGAACTTTTCAAAATTCAGAACAGATATTTCATGTTGCCTCTTATTGGTTAATTATGGAATTATCTCCCCAGTAGTTCTGAAAATGTCACGCTGTTTTTCCTCCTCTTTTCATTAGTTTTAGAGAAATTGTTTTTTATTAATATTGACCTCTGCTCCATTTGTCATCTGGTTTGCAATCCCTTAAACTCCAAATTTATCAAATGGATTTGAGGCTTAATAAAGAAGACACAGGGAGATATTCATCTTTAAGTAAGAAAAAAAGCCATGGCCTCAGTTATAGCAGTGATGCTCACACAACAAAAAAACTAATAGCCAGTGAAAAATATTTTCTCTAAGAAACTGAAGGTGTGAAGGTGAATGAAATGCAAATATCTCGCTTGTACTGTTTCTTCCCCTTCTCCAGATTTATATAGTTTTAATGCACTTCTGTTAGAGAAAATTATCATGAGTCTTAAAGATATTGGAAACATCATTTCATAAACAGCATCTTTATAAATACAATTGCAAATATCTGAGTGGATTTTCTACACATCATTCCCCTCCCCAAAATGAAACATATAAACATGGAGGGCAAAAAAAAATTAAACGTAATCTTTACACTGGAATAACCAAAAGACAGAAAATGGCACAAAGTCAAATTGTGTGAAAATTTAGAAACAAGTATCAGAAAGTATTAGAGTCACGTATGTAAACACAGCAGAGTAGAGACTCAGGATAATTTTGTGGAGAAAATCAAAGAGAGATGAGGGCCACAGGGATGATGAGCACAGACCAATTACACAGAAAGATAAAGTCCCACCATAATGACTTCTTTATTAACAACACATCAGACACTCACTCCAAAGGACAGATCAACCAGACAGAAAATAAGTAAGAAGACAGAAGCATTGAGCAACACATTAGACCAGATGGACCTAACAGACATCTACAGAACTCTACACCCAAAAGCAGCAGGATACACATTCTTCTCAAGTTCACATGGAATATTTTCAAGAATAGATCATATATTAGGCCACAAAAAGAGTCTCAGTAAACCCAAAAAGATTGACATTGTACCAACCAGCTTCTCAAACCACAAAGGTATGAAACTAGAAATAAATTACGCAAAGAAAATGAAAAAGCCCACAAACCCATGGAGCCTTAACAACATGTTCCTACATAATCAATGGATCCAAATATAAACAGAGATCAAGCAATATATGGAGACAAATGATAACAATAACTCAGCACTGCAAAATCTGTGGGATGCAGTGAACGCCGTGAAAAGAGGGAAGTATATTGTAATACAGACCGACCTCAGGAAAGAACAATCTCATATGAACAGTCTAAACTCACAATTAATGAAACTAGAAAAAGAAGAAGAAATGAGGCCCAAAGTAAGTAGAAGGGGGGACATAGTAAAGATTGGAAAAGAAATAAATGAAATTGAGGAGAACAAAACAATAGAAAGAATCAATGAAACCAGGAATTGGTTCTCTGAGAAAATAAAAAAAATAGATAAACCCCTAGCCTGACTTATCAAGAAAAAAAGAGTCTACACACATAAACAGGATCAGAAATGAGAAAGGAAAAATCACTACAGACACCACAGAAATACAAAGAATTATTAGAGAATACTATGAAAAATTATTTACTAACCAACTGGATAACCTAGAAGAAATAGACAACTTTCTGGAAAAATAAAACCTTCCAAGACTGACCCAGGTAGAAACAGAAAATCTGAACACACCAATTTCCAGCAACAAAATTGAATTGGTAATCAAAAAAAAAAAAAACACCTAAGAACAAAACCCCTGAACCAGATAACTTCACCGCTGAATTTTATCAAACATTTAGTGAAGACCTAACACCCACCTTCCTTAAAGTTTTCCAAAAGTAAAAGAGGAGGGAATACTTCCAAACTCATTCTATGAGGCCAGCATCACTCTAATACCAAAACCATGCAAAGACACCACTAAAAAAGAAAATTACAGACCAATATCCCTGATGAACATAGACACAAAAATAATGAACAAATTATTAGCAAACCAAATTCAAAAATACATCAAAAAGATCATCCATGATGACCAAGTGGGATTCATCCCAGGAATGCAAGGATGGCACAACATTCAAAAATCCAACATCATCCACCACATCAACAAAAAGGACAAAAACCACATGATCATCTCCATAGATGCTGAAAAAGCATTTGACAAAATTCAACATCCAGTCATGATAAAAACTCTCAACAAAATGGGTATAGAAGGCAAGTACCTCAACATAATAAAGGCCATATATGACAAACCCACAGCCAACATTATATTTAACAGCAAGAAGCTGAAAGCTTTTCCTTTAAGATCAGGAACAACACAAGGATGCCCACTCTCCCCACTTTTATTCAACATAGTTCTGGAGGTCCCAGCCATAGCAATCAGGCAACACAAAGAAATAAAAGGCATCCATATTGGCAAGGAAGGAGTTAAACTGTCTCTGTTTGCAGATGACATGATATTGTACATAAAAAACCCTAAAGAATCCACTCCAAAATGACTAGATCTAATATCTAAATTCAGCAAAATTTCAGGATACAAAATTAATATGTAGAAATCTATGGCATTCCTGTACACTAAAATGAACTAGCAGAGACAGAAATCAGGAAAACAATTCCCTTCACAGTTGTATCAAAAAGAATAAAACACCTAGGAATAATCCTAATGATGGAAGTGAAAGACTTATATTCTGAAAACTGTAAGACACTCATGAGAGTATTTAAAGAAAATACGAATAAATGGAAACACATCCTGTGTTCATGGACAGGAAGAATTAATATTGTCAAAATGGCCACCCTGCTTAAAGCAATCTACAGATTCAATACAATCCCTATCAAAATACCAACAGCATAATTCAAGGAACCAGAGCAAATAATTCTAAAATTCACATGGAACTACAAAAGACCTCAAATAGCCAAAGCAATCCTGAGAAGGAAGAATAAAGCTGGGGGGATTACAGTCCTCAACTTCAACTTCAACTACAAAGCCACAGTAATCAAGACAATTTGGTACAGTACAAGAACAGACCCATAGACCAATGGAACAGAGTAGAGAGCCCAGATATAAACCCACACATATATGGTCAATTAATATATGATAAGGGAGCCATGGACATATAATGGGGAAATGACAGCCTCTTCAACAACTGATGTTGGCAAAACTGGACAGCTACATGTAACAGAATGAAACTGGATTATTGTCTAACCCCATACACAAAAGTAAACTCTAAATAGTTCAAAGACCTGAATGTAAGTTGTGAAACCATAAAACTCTTAGAAGAAAACATGGGCAAAAATCACTTGAATATAAACATGAGCAACTTTTTCCTGAACACATCTCGGGCAAGGGAAACAAAAGCAAAAATGAACAAATGGGACTACATCATGCTAAAAAGCTTCTGTAGAACAAAGGACACCATCAGCAGGAAAAAAAGGCATCATACAGTATGGGAGAATATGTTTTTAAATGACATATCCAACAAGGGATTAACATCTAAAATACATAAAGAATTCACATACCTCAACAAGCAAATAACCCGATTAAAAAATGGGTGGAGGATATGAACAGACAATTCTCCAAAGAAGAAACTAAGATGGCATACAGGTACATAAAAATATGCTCCACATTGCTAATTATCAGGGAAATGTAAATTAAAACCACAATGAGATATCACCTCCTACCAGTTAGGATGGCCAACATTGAAAATACTAGGAACAATAAATGCTGGAGAGGATGTAGAGAAAAGGGAACCTCCTACACTGCTGGTGGGAGTGTTTCAACCATTGTGGAAAGAAATATGGAGGTTCCTCAAAAAACTAAAAATAGAAATACCATTTGACCCAGGAATTCCACTCCTTGGAAGTTCTCATATTCAAAAAGACATATGCACCCCTATGATTATCACAGCACTATTTACAATAGCCAAGATATAGAAGCAACCTAAGTGTCTATAAGTAGATGAATGGATAACAATGAGGTGGTACATATACACAGTGGAATACTATTCAGCCATAAGAAACAAATCCTACCATTTGCAACAACATGGAAGGAGCTAGAGGGTATTATACTCTGTGAAATAAGCAGGCAGAGAAAGACAAATACCAAGTGATTTCCCTCATTTGTGGAGTATAACAATGAAACAAAATTGGAGGAATAAAACAGCAGCAGACTCACAGACTTTGAGAAGGGACTAGCAGTTACCAAAGGGAGGGGGACGGTGGGTGGGGAGACAGGGAGAAGGGGATTGAGGGGTATTATGATTAGCACACATGGTGGGAGGGGATCATGGGGAAGACAGTATAGCACAGAGAAGACAAGTAGTGACTCTGTAGCATCTTACTACAGTGTTTCAACCATTGTGGAAAGAAATATGGAGGTTCCTCAAAAAACTAAAAATAGAAATACCATTTGACCCAGGAATTCCACTCCTTGGAATTTACTCCGTGGAAGTTCTCATATTCAAAAAGACATATGCACCTCTATGATTATCACAGCACTGTTTACAATAGCCAAGATATAGAAGCAACAGGGCGTGAATACAAGTTTGTAGGACATAAGAAGGCACTGCCTCTTGGGGAAAGCGGTGTGAGTTAGAAAGCAAAGCCACCCTTCTTAGCAGCTTGATAGTGAAAGGGTAGAAGGAAGCAAAGAATGAAATTTAAAACAGAAAACCAGAATCACAATATCAGAAAACATACCAAACCTTCACTCTGCAAATACTACAAACAAATTGTCAGTTAAAGAAATTGCACTTCTATATACAGACCAAAATGTGTACTCATGAACTAGGACACCCGGCAGGCCAACCAAACACTGCCCTTCTATGTGCATCATGTATTATCGCTAGTTCAGGAAAATATATGACATTTCAAATTGACCAGAAATTACATATAATGTCTACTTTTAGTTTCTAAAAGAAGACAACAAAGAAAAAATCAAAATATTTCGATTACTGAAAATTGCCTTCAACCCTACCACAAAATCATAAAATAGATGAAAACTATATTACCACACTCCAAGTTGAATTGAACATCCTTATGTATGCACTGGAAAAAAAAACAGTTCAAATAAAAAATTCAAGTAGTATCGGAATAAAAAAATATATTTAAGTCAAACATATGAAATAAGACCACAGTGAACTCATTAAAGAAATCGAAGGACAAAAGGAAGTTAATTTAAAAATGAAGATTAATTTATAAGATGCCAAAGGCAAGTTACAAAACAAAAAAATCTATTTTCTATACATTTTAGAAAATAAAGATACCAAGGGTTTCAGATTATCTGCTGTTAGATATCAAATCCACACCAGTGCTACAACCTAACCCATGTTTAGAAAGAATCAAGTTTTCTGCCAACATGGACAAACCCCCGAGGTGCCACTCTTTTCTTCATGCTCTCAAGCTACCCTGGAAAAGTTATTCTCTTACTTGGTCTGAAGCAGTTGGGATCACAGGATATTAGCAATACATCTCCACTTCAATGCTCTGATTAAATGGTGGTATTGATTTGTTTGTGACCACCATTTCAGATGAAGTTTCAAGCCTCACATTACGATGACACAGTTTTTTAATTCATAATTGAGATTTTTTTAGGATGCCATTTCACTTTCTTAGGATGGAAAAGCTTTTTGTGTAGTGATGGGTAGAATGAACCTTCAGATCAGATTACCTGGGTTTAAATCAGGTATTATTTTATTGCTAACAAGTTATTTAAACTCACCGTGTCTCATTTGCATCATGTGTAAAATGGAGATGGTAGTTATAGTACCTATTGCATGAAGTGGTTATGGGATTTAAATGACAATCTTATAAAAACATGGTAAGTACCTAGCATTAAAAAAGTACTCAGTAAATACTATTTTGTGTTGTTATATATAGTCTGTAGATCCAGCCACAAGGTTATTGTCATGTGTCCTTTTTTTTTTAATTAAAGTATCATTGGTATACAATCTTATGAAGGTTTTACATGAGCAACATTGTGGTTTCAACACTCACCCATATTTTCAAGTCACCCCCTCCCCTTTGAAATCACTGTTCATCAGCATAGGAAGATGTTATAGAGTCATTTCTTGTCTTCTCCATGCTATACTGCCTTCCCCATGACCTACCTGTATTGTGTGTGCTAATTATAATGCCCCTTAATCCCCTTCTCCCTCCCTCCCCTTACCACTACCCAGCCCCTTCACTTTGGTAACTGCTAGTCCCTTCTTGGAATCTGTGAGTCTGCTGCTATTTTCTTCCTTCAGTTTTGCTTTGTTGTTATACACCACGAATGAGGGAAATCATTTGGTACTTGTCTTTCTCTGCCTGGCTTATTTCACTGAGAATAATACCCTCCAGCTCCATCCATGCTGTTGTAAATGGTAGGATTTGTTTTCTTCTCATGGCTGAATAGTATCCCATACACAAATAACATTTAAATTTATGAAAGCTTGCTCAAGTTCTTTCATAATAGCATAAAGACAAATGTCTGTAGGCTCTGTAATGACATCACAGTTTACATTCCTAATATTGGTAATTTGTGACTTATATTTTTCTTCCTGGTAGTTCCTCTCTAAAGGTTTATCAATTTTATTGACCTTTTCAAACAATCAGCTTTTGGCTTTATTGATTTTCTTGATTTTTTTTTCAATTTCATTGACTTTCTGCTCATTTTTAAATTTCCACCCTTCTGCTTGCTATGGTTTACTTTGCTATTCTTTTTCTAGTATCTTAAAGTTGATTTCTAGATTATTGATTTGAGTGTTTTTATTTTTTAATGTAAGCATTTAATGTTATAATTTCCATTCAATCATTGTTTTAGGTGTATTCACATTTTTTGATATATTGTCTTTTTATTTTCATTCAGTTGTAAATATTTACAAATTTCCTTTCATACTTTTTGTTTATTTAAATATTTTTTAAATTTATTGCAAAATATGTTACTTATAGATATTTGGGGATGTATACATATTTATTTCTACTTTAATTCCATGATGGTTTGAGAACATGCTTTGTAACTTTTCAGGTCTGTTAAAGTTGTTAAGATGTGCTCCATGGCACAGAATATGGTATATCATGATGAATGTTCCACAAGATGTGGAGAAGAATGTGTATCCAGATATTTTGGAGATCAGTTAGGTTGATAATATTGTTCAGGAATTATATACCCTTGTTTGTTTTCTGTTTACTTTCCCTATCAACTACTGAGAGTGGAGAGTTGTATTTTTCAACTACAGTTGTAGATGTGTGTATTTCTCCTTTTAGTTTGATCATGTTTTTCTTCATCTATACTGGAATTCTGTTGTCAGATGCACATACATTTAGGTTTTCTGCTATCTTCTTGGTGAATTTTGCCTTTTATCATCATGTAATGTTTCTCTTCACCTTTGGAAACTTTTTGCTCTGAAATCCATTCTGTCTGATATTAATATAGTTGGCCCATTTCTATATTTTGAATACTATGTGTATAATATCATTTTTCTCATTCCTTTAATATGTGTATAATATACTTAAAATGAGTTTCTTATATAAAGCATACAACTGTGTTTTTTAAAAATCATATATGAGGACTTCCGGGAAGATGGCGGTGTGAGCAGGGCGGCAGAAATCTCCTCCCAACACTATATTTATCTACGAAAACACAGAAAATACATCTATTCCTAAAAGAGAGATGAGAATACACAGGAAAGCGCACAGTGTGCAGCTGCACCCGAGAGGACTTGGCACCCCAAGAGGCGGGTAAGACCAGCGCACTGGCAGGAGGAGAGGATTCAGAGCCGGGAGGGAGTGGAAGTAGACCCCGCGAAGTAGCCAGCCCCGGTGATCTGCGCGGGGAGCGCTGACCCACATCGCGCAGTGCGGTGGAGATTGGAGAGACAGAGGGGCAGGATCTGAGGGGGGAATGCGCCAGGGTGCTTGCAGCCGGCTCCCGGGAAGGAAAAAAAAAGCGCGCGCTTTCTCAGCGGTCTTAAAGAGACAGGAGCCCAGCGGAGGAGCCGGATCGCCCCAGCACACTCAGCCCAGCAGGCTGGGAGTCCTGGGGAGTTTCAGATGCCTTACCTGGCAACTGAGGAAGCGTAGCCATACTTACACTTCTCACTGAGATCAACAGCCTCCTATTCGTCCCCACCCCTGCCAGAGCGATAAAGGGCCCTGCGGAGCAGCACAGTCACAGCTGTGGAAGAGTGGGGCAACAGCGCCACCTAGAGCATTTCCACAGAATCTATGTCCGGTGGGCATTTTTTTGTTTTTGTTTTGTTTTGGTTTTTTTTGTGTGTGTGTGTGTGTGTTCTCTTTTCTTTCTTTTTTCCTTTTTTTCTTTCTTTCTTTCTTTTTTCTTTTTTTCTATTTTTTTTCTTCTCTTTTTAAAGACTTAAAGAACCCAGCTGACATACGTGGCAAAAATCAGTGGCCAATTATATAGCCATGAAAAGACAGAGGAATATGGTTCAGACCAAAATCAACCAGACAACCCCAGAGAGGGAGTCTGAAGGGATGGAAATGCACAGCCTCCCTGAAAAAGAATTCAGAATAAAAGTCATAACCATGCTGATGGACCTACAGAGAAATGTGCAAGAGCTGAGGGAGGAAGAGAGGGAACTGAGGAAAGACAATACAGAAATCAGACAAGCGATCGACGGGCTTAACAGCAGAATGGATGAGATGCAAGAGACTGTTAATGGAATAGAAAACAGAGAACAGGAGTACAGAGCAGCTGAGGCAGAGAGAGATAAAACGATTTATAGGAATGAAAGAATATTAAGAGAATTGTGTGACCAATCCAAACGGAACAATATTCGCATTATAGGACTACAAGAGGAAGAAGAGAGAGAAAAAGGGATAGAAAGTGTCTTTGAAGAAATAATTGCTGAAAACTTTCCCTTGCTGGGGAAAGAAGTAGTCTCGCAGTCCACCGAAGCTCATAGATCTCCCAACACAAGTGACCCAAGGAAGACAACACCAAGATACATAATAATTAAGACGGCAAAGATCAAAGATAAAGACAGGGTATTAAAGGCAGCTAGAGAGAAAAAAAAGATCACCTACAAAGGAAAACCCATTAGACTATCATCAGACTTCTCAACAGAAACCTTGCAGGCCAGAAGAGAATGGCATGATATATTTAACGTTATGAAACAGAAGGGCCTTGAACCAAGAATATTGTATCCAGCACGATTATCATTTAAATATGATGGAGGGATTAAACAATTTCCAGACAAACGAAAGTTGAGAGAGTTTCACTCTCATAAACCACCACTACAGGATATCTTAAATGGACTGCTCTAGATGGAGGCACACCTAAGGCTAAAAAGATGTCACCAGAGAAAATAAAATCATGGCAAAGAAAGCAGACCATCCAAATACTAACTAAAGGCAAAGAATAAAACACCTATTATAGAAAGAATGGAGGAGGAGGAATAAGAAGGGAGAGAAATAAAGAAACATCAGACTGTGTTTACAATAACTTAACAAGAAAGTTAAGTTAGATTGTTAGATAGTAAAGAAGGAACCCTTGAACCCTTGGTAACCACCAATCTAAAGCCAGCAATGGCAATAAGTACATACCTATCAATAATCACCCTAAATGTAAATGGACTGAATGCACCAATCAAAAGACACAGAGTAACAGAATGGATAAAAAAGCAAGACCCATCTATATGCTGCCTACAAGAAACTCACCTCAAATCCAAGGATATACAGACACTAAAAGTGAAGGGATGGAAAAAGATATTTCATGCAAACAACAAAGAGAAAAAAGCAGGTGTTGCAGTACTTGTATCAGACAAAATAGACTTCAAAACGAAGGAAGTAGCAAAAGATAAAGAAGGACATTACATAATGATAAAGGGGTCAGTCCAACAAGAAGATATAACCATTATAAATATATATGCACCCAACACAGGAGCGCCAGCATATGTGAGACAAATACTAACAGAATTAAAGGAGGAAATAGACAGCAATGCATTCATCTTAGGAGACTTCAACACACCACTCACTTCAGAGGCAGATCAACCAGACAGAAAATAAGTAAAGACACAGAGGCACTGAACAACACACTAGAACAGATTGACCTAACAGACATCTACAGAACCCTACACCCAAAAGCAACAGGATACACATTCTTCTCAAGTGCACATGGAACATTTTCCAGAATAGACCACATACTAGGCCACAAAAAGAACCTCAGTAATTTCAAAAATATTGAAATTCTACCAACCAACTTCTAAGATCACAAAGGTGTAAAGTTAGAAATAAATTTTGGAAAGAAATCAAAAAGGCTCACAAATACATGGAGACTTAACAACATTCTCCTAATTAATCAATGGGTTAACAACCAAATCAAAACAGAAATCAAAGAATATATGGAGACTAATGACAACAACAACACAAAGCCACAACTTCTGTGGGACGCAGCAAAGGCAGGTCTAAAAGGAAAGTATATTGCAATCCAGGCTTATTTAAAGAAGGAAGAACACTCCCAAATGAATAGTCTAAAGACACAATTACTGAAATTGAAAAGAGAAGAACAAATGAGTCCCAAAGTCACCAGAAGGAGGGAGATAATAAAGACCAGAAAAGAAATAAATAAAATTGAGAAGAATAAAACAACAGAAAAAAATCAATGAAACCAAGAGCTGGTTCCTTTAAAAAATGAACAAAATAGATAAACCCCTAGCCAGACTCATTAAGAGAAAAAGAGAATCTACACACATAAACACAATCAGAAATGAGAAAGGAAAAATCACGACGGATCCCACAGAAATACAAAGAATCATAAGAGAATATTATGAGAATCTATATGCTAACAAGATGGAAAACAAAGAGGAAAGGGACCACTTATTAGAAAAATACAACCTTCCAAGACTGACCAAGCAAGAAACAGAAAAACTAAACAGACCAATCACCAGCAACGAAATTGAATCAGTAATCAAAAAACTACCCAAGAACAAAACCCCTGGGCCTGATGGATTCACCTCTGAACTCTACCAGACATATAGAGAAGAAATAACACCGATTCTCCTTAAAGTTTTCCAAAAAATACAAGAGGAGGGAATACTTCCAACTCATTCTATGAAGCCAGCATCACTCTAATACCAAAACCAGGCAAAGACCCCACAAAAAAAGAAAATTAGAGACCAATATCCCTGATGAACGTAGATGCAAAAATACTCAACAAAACATTGGCAAACCGAATTCAAAAATACATCAAGAGGATCATACACCATGATCAAGTGGGAATCATTGCAGGGATGCAAGGATGGTACAACATTCGAAAATCCATCAACATCATCCACCACATCAACAAAAAGAAGAACAAAAACCACATGATCATCGCCATAGATGCTGAAAAAGCATTTGACAAAATTCAGCATCCATTCCTGATTAAAACTCTCAAGAAAATGGGTATAGACGGCAAGTACCTCAACATCATAAAGGCCATATATGACAAACCCACAGCTAACATACTACTTAACGGCGAGAAGCTGAAAGCTTTTCATCTAAGATCCGGAACAAGACAGGGATGCCCACTCTCTCCACTGTTATTCAACATAGTACTGAAGGTCCTAGCCACGGCAATCAGACAAAACAAAGACATACAAGGCATCCAGATTGGTAAAGAAGAAGTCAAATTGTCACTATTTGCAGATGACATGATACTCTACATAAAAACCCTAAAGATTCCATTCCAAAACTACCAGAACTAATATCTGAATTCAGCAAAGTTGCAGGATACAAAATTAACACACAGAAATCTGTTGCATTCCTATACACTAATGATGAACTAACAGAAAGAGAAATCAGAAAAACAATTCCATTCACAATTGCATCAAAAAGAATAAAATACCTAGGAATAAACCTAACGACGGAAGTGAAAGACCTGTACTCTGAAAACTACAAGACACTCCTAAGAGAAATTAAAGAGGACACCAACAAATGGAAATGCATCCTATGCTCTTGGCTAGGAAGAATAAATATTGTCAAAATGGCTATACTACCTAAAACAATCTACAGATTCAATGCAATCCCTATCAAACTATCAACAGCTTTCTTCAATGAACTGGAACAAATAATTCTAAAATTCATATGGAACCACAAAAGACCCCAAAAAGCCAAATCAATCATGAGAAGGAGGAATAAAACAGGGGGAATTACACTCCCTGACTTCAAGCTCTACTACAAAGCCACAGTAATCAAGACAATTTGGTATTGGCACAAAAACAGACCCACAGACCAGTGGAACAGAATAGGAAATCCAAACATCAACCCAAACACATACAGTCAATTAATATTTGATAAAGGAGCCTTGGATATACAATGGGGAGATGACAGCCTCTTCAGCAGCTGGTGTTGGAAAAACTGGACAGCTACATGTAAGACAATGAAACTGGACTACTGTCTAGCCCCATGCACAAAGGTAAACTCAAGGTGTATCAAAGACTTGAATGTAAGTCATGAAACCATAGAACTCGTAGAAAAAAACAGGCAAAAATATCTTGGACATAAACATGAGCGACTTCTTCATGAACATGTCTCCCCGGGCAAGGAAACAAAAGCAAAAATGAACAAGTGGGACTATATCAAGCTGCAAAGCTTCTGTACAGCAAAGGACACCATCAGTAGAACAAAAAGACATCCTACAGTATGGGAGAATATATTCATAAAAAACGTATCTGGTAAAGGGTTGACATCCAAAATATATAAAAAACTCATGCACCTTAACAAACAGAAAGCAAATAATCCAATTAAGAAATGGGCAGAGGACACGAATAGACACTTCTCCAAAGAAGAAATTCAGAGGGCCAACAGGCACATGAAAAGATGCTCCACATCGCTAATCATCAGAGAAATGCAGATTAAAACCACAATGAGATATCACCTCACACCAGTGAGGATGGCCAACATCCAAAACACAAACAACAACAAATGTTGGCGAGGATGTGGAGAAAAGGGAACCCTCCTACACTGCTGGTGGGACTGCAAATTAGTTCAACCATTGTGGAAAGCAGTATGGAGGTTCCTCAAAAAACTCAAAATAGAAATACCATTTGACCCAGGAATTCCACTCCTAGGAATTTACCCTAAGAATGCAGCAGCCCAGTTTGAAAAAGATAGATGCACCCCTATGTTTATCGCAGCACTATTTACAATAGCCAAGAAATGGAAGCAACCTAAGTGTCCATCAGTAGATGAATGGTTAAAGAAGATGTGGTACATATACACAATGGAATATTATTCAGCCATAAGAAGAAAACAAATCCTACCATTTGCAACAACATGGATGGAGCTAGAGGGTATTATGCTCAGTGAAATAAGCCAAGCCGAAAAAGACAAGTATCAAATGATTTCACTCATATGTGGAGTATAAGAACAAAGAAAAAATACTGAAGGAACAAAACAGCAGCAGACTCACAGAACCCAAGAACGGATTAATAGTTACCAAAGGGAAAGGGACTGGGGAAAATGGGCGGGAAGGGAGGGATAAGAGGGAAAAAGGGGCATTACGATTAGTAAATGTAATGTTGAGGGGGCACGGGGAGGGCAGTACAACTCAGGGAAGACAAGTAGTGATTCTATAGCATCTCACTGCGCTGATGGACAGTGACTGTAATGGGGTTGGTGGGGGGGACCTGATGAAGGGTTAGTTTAATAATCGTAATATTGCACATGTAATTGTAAATCAATGATAATAAAATAAATTAAAATAAATAAATAAAAAATATCAAATATGAAAACCTCATTAAATTTTTATGTTTAAGTAGTTTATATTTAAAATAACTATAAATATGATTGCAATGATTGCAATTAAGTATCATTTATTATTTTTCTGTTTCTCTTCTATTTTTGTTTGTCTTTTCTGAATTTCTCTTGTCTTTTCTTGATTTCTTTTAGATTAATTGAATAACTTTTGTTTTTATATTTTAATTTGTCAACTGTCATTTGGACTATATTGTTTTGTGTTATTAGTGGTTTCTATAGAAAGTATAATATAATAATTAACTTTTTACAGTATGCCTAGAGTATACATTTGCCACTTCAAGGATATATAGGAGCCTTAAAAACATATAAACCCTTTATCTTCCCTCATTTTTCTTATATTTGTCATATGTATTACACATATAAACTTTTAAGTAACCCCAGACGATGCTGTAAGTTTTGCTTTCAACAGTCATAAATATTTTAAAGGATTCAGGAGAGAGAAATCCCCCCGTTTTTTACCATCTGTTGATCTTTCTTCATTTCTAAGGTTCCAAGTTTCCCTCTGAGACCATTTCCCAACATCCTAAAAATTTCATTTAAAGCAAGTATAATGATGAAAGATTTTCTTCATTTTTCCCTAATCTAAGCACAGGTTTATTTCTCCTTCATTCCTGAAAGATTATTTTCACTGGATAGAGTATGGATTGAAAATTCTTACTTTTTCCAGCACTTGATTTTTCCTACCTTTTGATCTTCCTGGCTTCTGATAAAAAAATACACTTCAATTCTAGTTGCTGTTCCCTGGCTGCTTTTTTTCATTTTAGTGTTTAAAAGTTTTATTATCACGTGTTTGGATATTGTTTTCTTTGAGTTTATTCTGTTTCTTTTTTTCACTAGTCTCCTTGACTTTGTAAATGTATTTCTTTTACCAAATTCAGAGTGTTCTTAGCATTGTTTCTTCAAGTATTTTTTTTTCTGCATCTACCCCTTTATTTTATCCTTCAGACTCAAATGACAGTTTCCCACACACTCACTGGCTCCTAGGGGGAGGACACTTTGCTAGTTTCATTGACCAGAAATACAGGTTTTTCTCAGCCCTTCCATTCTGTACAGCAGTTGTCTACAAATGAGTTGGCCTTTGGGGGGAAGCAATGAGTGAAAAAGAGAAAAAAATTAATGTGGGTCCTTTTCACACTCCACACAACAGGGGCCACTTGTCCAGGTTTCTCTCTAGAGGGTGAGCTTTCTCCAGGATGCTTTAGATGCCCACATGTTCACCACAGTGACACAGTATTGTTCTATGACTTAGGTTGACCTCAGGGCAGCTGCAAAATGAAACAGAGAAAATATAAACAAGAACTCTCCCTACCTTCTCTGGTGCACAGCAGCCTTCTCTTCCCCAGACCTTTGCCATAAATAAAACTTCTCTTAGAGTTGGTTGTAGGGCACCTCCTATGTAATTCTGCATATTGGCCTACTCTTTGGTCAAAGCAAGATGAAAAAGGAGGAAAATATACAGAGAACTCTCCACCGCCATATTGGTTATTCTTAGAGTTTTGCCTTCTTGCCTCAACCTACCTGCTATAACTCACTTTTCAAAATTCTGAGGTAGCTGTTTTTTGTATTTTTTGCAGCATTTTAAATTGCAATCAGTGAGTAGGCATGGCTTCAGGGGGAAGGCAGTTCCCAGCCTGGGGCAAATTCTCTATAAATCTGGTTAGACTGAAGGAAAACAAGTGTGAGAAGTTGGGGAAAGGTTTTTTATTTCTCACAGCTCAGTCTCTATCTCCGTTTCCCAACACATTCCTCTCTCTCCAGCCGGTGCTCTCCACCCCTTCTCATTTGGCTCTGCTCCCCATGCTCCATCCCTTCAGCCCTGGCATGCCCCTCCCCCTTCTTCCCCCCATCCTTTCCTCTGGGAGGAACATTGTGGGTGGATCCCTGGTGACTGGCGGGCACCTGCCCAATTACATACCAGGAACAGAGAGAAGGAGAGAATGGCTGCTACTCTCCACCCCTTATCCTAGACTAGCCATCCATGAAAAGACTGGTGGCTCCATGGTAAATATCACATCAGTGGGCAAAGAGGCCCTTATATGCATATCACTATCAAGGCCAGTGAGAAATTCTGGTTGAAAACTTCCATTTATCCAACATAGGGATAGGCTGCAATAGACTTCTTCCATCTTGGTGGAGCCAGAAATCCATATCTTTTGTTCTTTAACAGCAAAATAATTCCTCCCTGGGTAGATAGATCTGTTTTAAAACTGAAGGGTCACTGAGGGCTCTAGTTTTAACTGAAGATCTTTCACTCTTTTTTTTTCTAAATTATATATTCTAAAACCTATGCAAGTCACATGAAAAGCCAAACCTTAATTTACATGAAAATAAAATCACAAGAAAGCACATAGTCCAGTCCAGTGTTGAGTGAATCTCTATTTTGGAGATGAATTTAGCAGATTATTTTCACATAAGAACACTAAATAATTGAAGCATATAATTGTTTTCCTCCTGATTCTGTTTTTTTGCTCAATAAGGAGACTTTGATTACAACTTAGCTTCCTTTATATAAACCCTACACTTACACATCATGTTTTTAAGAATATGCTTACTTTCAAGAGGCAATTGAGATTCTAGATAGGATACAAAGATCTTCAAGTATCTTATAAAAAGGCTGAACTCCACATTTGTTATTTCTCACATATTTACACTCCATACTAACAGGAAATCCATACACTGATTTTTATTCATAAGATTTATTTTTATTCTTGTCAAGGATGACAAAGCTAACACCCCTTCCAGGTTGAATTATTAAGAAATAATTCTTACAGAGAATATTGCCTGGCTGGACAATAGAATTTTACACAATATTGACAGTATTAGCTGAATTATAACACATTCCAAAGTTGCTGAAACCCTCTATACATAGTTCAATGATGTAATTAAATAATGTATGTAAAATATTTAATAATTTCTGAAGCGCCTCCAGGTTCGAGCTTGCTAATTGCTTTACACCTTATCACCATCAAAAACACATAATACCCTTCTTTAAGCATTTTAATCATTATTAACCTCTATTATTAACCAAATTTGAAAGTCAGTATTATGCAAATAAAGCTTCTTCATTTGGAAACATTCATATGCCTCTTGTTCTCTGGACACTGAAGTTATTTCAGTCCCCAATACATCATATGCTCTTTCAAACCTCTTGAATTATCACATCCTGTTTCTTCTTTTATCTCATTGTTCTGGTAAGCCCTTATTCATCTTTGAAGATGTATCTATCATATCTTTCTTGATGGCCCCAGAAAAAGCTAGAATCCCACTTATTCATCCTTTCATAAAATATAATTGTGTTTTTAGCTCATAACACATGCTATTCTAATTGGTAACTTTTCTAAAGACCTACTTGGCACAGCTGAGAATTCAGATTATATTAACTGAATGGGGAGGAAGGAAAGATGGAAAGAAGGAAGGAGAAAAGGAAGAGAGAGAGAGTGTGTGGGGTAAATGGCAGAATTTCGAGAATCTCCCATCTAGCTTCAGTCCATTTACATACCAATGGAAGCTTCAGAGCCTCCAGTGGATCCAGGACAAGGGGTAGAAAGAAAACATCCATTCTCTCCTCCTCTCCATTCCTGGTATGTGATTGGTCTGGCATATGCCAATCACCAAGGACTGGCCCACTGAGTTCCTCCTGGATGGGGCAAGTGGAGGGAAGTGGGAATGCATGCCACAGCCAGAGGGGATGGATGGAGCCAGGCCTGACTAGTAAATTCAAGCAAGCTTTGAGCAATAAAAATGGTTTCTCCCAACCTGCCCTTTTCCTTGACTTACTTTTGTTTCATCCCATTCACAGAGGAATTTGTACTGGGAGGGGAAACCCCTTATTTCCGGAGCTACATTTGGTATAGACTCAGTACGGTCTGGTGAACCTGAAATCTGTCCTATGTGTGCGATGTTTCAGTGGATTGCCCCTATAAATGGTGGGGAAATACACTTGGAGCCCCCTATGGGTGGTGGGGTGACAACTGGGGATCACCCTGTGGATGGTGGGGTTTCACGTGGGGCTCCCCCTGTGGATGATTTTGATTCACCCAGATATTCCTCAATGGGGATTTGGTGTGGGATAAGATGTCTCCTAGAGGAGTGGGTCCC
Organism: Smutsia gigantea; assembly: GCA_032199065.1. Taxonomy (NCBI): domain Eukaryota; kingdom Metazoa; phylum Chordata; class Mammalia; order Pholidota; family Manidae; genus Smutsia; species Smutsia gigantea. Next base: position 85,721 of record JAVSCE010013458.1, read on the forward strand.
TCCCCAGAATGGGGAAGGGTGAAGACACCAGAAGCAGTGGAGGTGGCCCTCTGCAAAATAGGGGACTTCTTAGGGTAAATGAGCGACCATGCAACAGTAGGAAATGTCGGGCGGTTGTTTCTTGCAGCACTGGGAAGAGTTACCAAGGAGAGAAACACACTTCAGCATCAATTAGCAGAACAGAGAGACAAACTGTGGGATGCTCTGAAAAAGGAATGAAAACTATTGAGAACTGAGATTGCCCTGCTGAGACACATGCCAGTAGTGTGTGAGGGCGCAGCAGAAAAATGCTAGCTGAATGCCTTCCCTCTGTAAATGGTAGAGGAGACTTCAAGGGAGGAGAAGCCAGGGGAGGATGAGGGGGTGGGGCCAAGGGCAGAACCTTGCTGAGGCACCAGCCCCTCCTGTATTGAAAACTGGCGCAGTTATAGTTAAGAAAATAAAGACACACCAACCATGGGCTCCTCAGGGAGAGGAGCAGCCCCCTCCCCAGGTTGTGGAGCACTCCATACTCTGCCCCTCTACCCAGGTCAAGCTGGTGTATTTGAGCTTTGGGATTTAGGAATAGAGGGCATTGTTCTTTCTGGGTCAGAAATGGGTAAACTAGCTTCCCTGAAAACTCACACCTCTCTCTGTCAGAGGTTGCAAAATGCCTGTCACACCCCAGCGAATCATGCAGGTCTGGATTGGCTGACAGCAGCCATCAGGGCAATTTGGCCTATTCAGGGTGATTTACCATATTTCCCTGCTAGCTGGCAAACATGCAGAGCTCCAGCAGGTTTTACTCCTGCTCCAGCAGGAGTTGGACATGGAAAGTATGATCTATAATATGGACCCTTAGGGCCCCGATGAGGAATTGTTCACTGTGGGGATGAGATACCGGGTGCTCCATACAGCTCCCCCACCCCTCTTTGGGTCCATTGTGACTATTTTTCCCCCCATGTAGGGAAACCCATAAGTAAGGTTACCCATACTATAGCAGATCTGGGGGAGGTTAAAATGATAAGAGCATGGAAAATACATTCTATTACTGAAAGAAGAGGTTCAACGGACTCTGAAGGTCTTGAGGACCCATATCTGGGTTGATTTGGCAAAAGCAGGAGCAGTGAAAGAAAAACTTGATGGACAGCTCAATAGGATCTTGCTAAAACTGTGGTATTGATTAAAGCCAGAGTAGTGGTTCCAACCGCTGAGGCCCAAGACATGGAAGCTGGAGGCAAATCCCCATCTCTGGCCCGTGTGTCTGCAGGACTTCCTGGAGGAGAGTATGCAGACCCTACATGAGCCCCAGCCCCCACAGGAAGATGATTGGGCGTTGCAGTTTGACAGGGAGGGGGTCAAGGCCCCCACCTTGGGAGATGTATTAGGGACCAGAGGCCACATGCAATTCATTGATCCCCAGTGAATGTTCAACATGCCTTGCCACCTGTGGGCACAGGGGCTGAATGCTGTCTGATTTCTGGCAACCCTGAGATGCTTCCTGGGACTCCAGCTGTGGTAGATGGCTAGGGGCATAAGGCAGTTATAGTGAAGAAAGCCTAAATCACACTGGGGATAGGATGTTTACCCACAAAGGAGTATACTGTATACTTTTCTCCCATTCCTGAATACATTTGGGGGGTTGATATTCTGGAGGGGCTGTGGTTACAGACCACTGCAGCTGAGTTCAGACTGAGGTAGTAGAAGTAGTTCTGAGGGGACATGCTAAGCACCCAACTGTAGCCCTGCCTGTACCTTTCTTTCTACTGTAAAGGAGCAAAATAGTGGATGCTGCTGTGATCAAAACATTCTGTTGAGTCTCTAAATTTGGCACACTAGGTTCTGTCACCACTGATGAGGACTTAAAACAAGGCATTTTCACCAGCAGTGATCATCATTGTTATGAAATTTTATTTTTCTAATAAGACTGAGAGCCCGTGCTGGCATTGCTGCAGTCATCACAGAGCTGTGACATCTGTTTCAGCTGTGAAACTTAAGCTGTTTAAAGGTCACATTTTTCACAATCACCTTGTATCTGCTTTCATGATAAATGTTTTAAGTGGCTTCTAGTACACTAAGTATCTTTAAGGCAGGCCAAAAAAAAAGGCCTTATTTAATATGATTTCTATATTCCTTGACTTGAAATATGAAGTTTCATGTTAGCTTATACAATACCTTTTTTACAATGATTTCTATGAGAAATCTCTCTGTATATGACATAGTGATAGCCATACTTCTCTGAAGCAACAGGAGAGCTTTTATCTTTTGGTCACCATGCATTGTAGAGCTGGTTGTATTTCTCTCCTCGCTTGTATTGGTAGAAAAGTTACAGTTAAATTTGGGAACATCATAACAAGAATATAGACTTGTTGGCTTGTGCTTTGTAAATAACTACATTCCTGTTTGCATAATTCAGGCCAGCTTACATTTTCTTTCTGGCCACTTTTCAACTCATTTCTTTTCTTCTTTTTAATTTATTTTTATTTTTCTATGTGACCTTTTTATTAAGGTATTATTAATATACACTCTTATGATGGTTTCACATGAAAAAACAATGTGGTTACGACATTTACCCATATTATCAAGTCCCCACCCATACCTCAATGCAGTTACTGTCCTTAGTTGTAGTAAGATGCCACCGATTCACTGTTTGCCTTCTCTGTGCTACACTGTTTTCCCCATTATCTCCCACAGCATGTGCACTAAACCCCCTCAATCCCCTTCTCCATCCTCCCCATCCACCCTCCCACACCCCTCCCCTCTGGTAACCACTAGTTCCTTCTTAGAGTCTCTGAGTCTGCTGCTATTTTGTTCCTTCAGTTTTGCTTCATTGTTATACTCCACAAATAACAGAAATCATTTGGCACTTGTCTTTCTCTGCCTGGCTTATTTCACTGAGCATAATATCCTCCAGCTCCATCCATGTTGTTGCAAATGGCAGGATTTTTTTCTTTCTTATGACTGAGTAGTATTCCATTGTGTATATGTACCACCTCTTCTTTATCCATTCATCTACTGATGGACACTTAGGTTGCTCCCATATCTTGGCTATTGTAAAAAGTGCTGCAATAAACATGGGAGTGCATATGTCTTTTTGAATCTGAGAAGTTGTATTCTTTGGGTAAATTCCAGAAGGTGGGATTCCCTGGTCAAATGGTATTTCTATTTTTAGTTCTTTGAGGAACCTCCATATTGCTTTCCACAACAGTTGAACTAGCTTACATTCCCACCAGCAGTGTAGGAGGGTACCCCTTTCTCTGCATCCTCGCCAGCATTTTTTGTTCTTAGTCTTTTCGATGCTGGCCATCCTCACTGGTGTGAGGTGATATCTCATTGTGGTTTTAATTTGCATTTCCCTGATGATTAGTGATGTGGAGCATCTTTTCATGTGTCTGTTGGCCATCTGAATTTCTTCTTTGGAGAACTGTCTCTTCATATCCTCTGCCCATTTTTTAATCGGATTATTTGCTTTTTAGGTATTGAGGTGTGTAAATTCTTTATATATTTTGGATGTTAATCCCTTGTCAGATACGTCATTTACAAATATATTTCCCCATATTGTAGGATGCCTTTTTGTTCTGTTGATGGTGTCCTTTGCCATACAGAAACTTTTTAGTTTGTTGTAGTCCCATGAATTCATTTTTGCTTTTGTTTCCCATGCTCAAGGAGATGCATTCAGGAAGAAGTTGCTCATGGTTATATTCAAGAGATTTTTTCCTATGTTGTCTTCAAAGAGTTTTATGGTTTCATGACTTACATTCAGGTCCTTGATCCACTTGGAGTTTACTTTTGTGTATGGAGTTAAACAATAATCCAGTTTCATTCTCTTGCATGTAGCTGTCCAGTTTCGCCAACACCAGCTGTTGAAGAGGCTGTCATTTCCCCATTGTATGTCCATGGCTCCTTTATCATATATTATTTGACCAAATATGGTTGGGTTTATATTAGGGCTCTCTAGTCTGTTCCATTGGTCTATGGGTCTGTTCTTGTACCAGTACCAAATTGTCTTGATTACTGTGGCTTTGTAGTAGCGCTTGAAGTTGGGGAGCATAATCCCCCAGCTTTAGTCTTCCTTCTCAGGATTGCTTTGGCTATTCGGGGTCTTTTGTGGTTCCATATGAATTTAAGAATGATTTTCACTAGTTCGTTGAAGAATGCTGTTGGTATTCTGATAGGAATTGCATTGGATCTTAGATTGTCAACTCATTTATTTTCATACGTTCAGAAATTCGGACAAAAAGTTCTTACCAGCTAGATCAGTAAAACATAGGGCACTGAGTTTACTTTTTTTTTTTTATCCCTCCTGCTCTGCTTGTTGAATGGTGAATTGGAATGTAGTCATTACAATGAAAAGGAAGTAATTGGAGGGATTATCAGCATGAAGTCTACTATCTTTTATGGTTGTCTTTAGTACTTGGTGATCTGTATTTTGGATTTCTGTATTGTATTCATAAGCCCAAGGTACATGCCTCAAAATTTTCAAGAGTTCCTCTTGAAACAATGGGTGATTGTTTCACTCTAGTTAATTTCATTTGTGGAACAGAAATTATTAATGAGTATATCTTCCATAGTATTTTCTTGTAAGACATCTGCCAATTTTATTTTTCATACCCCTATGTATTTCTCAAGTTTAAATTGATTACAAAATTGAAGTGTTGGAAATTTAAATCATTATTGTGTTAATGTTAGCGTGAAATAGGTAGGTAAAAAGACATCCTAGTAAGTTAAAGCAGTGACCTCAGTTGCTTGAGCCCTGTCATGGTTTCTTTGGAATGAAGTGGAAAAGCCTTTCCTCTTGGTTCCCAGATATCACTTCCATGGTTTATGTGGCCATCTGCATGGTCACTATCATTATTAAGAATTCTTATTCTGGGCTACTGCAAATTCTATTCTTATTTCTAAAATGTTTCATGTTATCCTGTTAAGCCAAACTAATTTATAATTGTTATATTGTTATTAAATATGATTTTACCTCACAGTGAATGCTGTTTTTATTTTGACTTATTTGTGGCATCTAGTTTTTAGTAGGTAGAAAAATAGCAATGTGGAAATGTAACAATAGTAGCAGATGAAATATTTCCCTAGGTCCTGTTTGGATTAAGTCTCTATCTTTCTTAGATAGCTCTGAGAAACATTCAATCATTTGTTACACACACACACATAGAGAAAGAAATAGAGTGACAGAGACAGCTAAAGACAGAGATAAAAAGAGAGTCAAATCTATATGTGTGTGTGTTTTCATGTTACTAAGAGAGATTTTGGATTATTAGTATGCTTATGGAAATATTTGGTAGGGAGAGAACAAAAGAATAAAGAATAAAATTGCAGAAGTAATGTCTTTAAGTGAGTGAGGGGAGTGGGATCTAGGTCCAAGTGAAGGAGTAGGTATAGAAAGGCTCAGAAAGGGTTTATCCCTTGAAATAGGGGATAAGAATGTGGATTGGAGAATTTGGGGATAAAGTAACATTTGTCTCATTGTTGCTTCTATTTTCCTTTGGAGCTGAGATCACCAACTTCATGAAGAGGGAGAGTAGGATTTTGGAGGTTAGAGGAAAAAGGGTGATATTGTTTTCTCAGAAAGCAGAAAGATGAATTGAAGAAAATGTAGAATTTCAGTGCCAAGGACTACTTGAAATCTGTGGTTATACATTTAAATTGAAAGCAGTTGATTAGGGTTTTTTGTTGTTCTTTTCAATCATATTCAGCTGCTCCAGCAAATAACTGGATAAAAGCATAGCTAGGAATTTCCCAGAAGAGTGTAATGTAGAAAGAAAGGAATAAATAGAGGAAGATGAATGATCCCAGTGATGGACTGTTATCACTAAAACATTGGCTTCAAGAGGTCATGTATTTTGCCTCAGTTATTCACTGCTGGGAAGTATCAGGCACATTTCACATACTCCTTATATAATTGTTGAGTGATTGAGTGAACAGAATCTAAGCCAAAGAAGTGGAGAGAAGTGAAACACTGTGGTGATAGAGAGTCAGACATTGGCAACAGCAATGAACAGGACGTCTTGATGGGAATGAAGGGTTGTCAAAGTGGACACTAGAGAAAAGTAACTGAAAAGCTCAGTGGAAGTCTGTGTGTGAGATGCTTAAAATCACAGGTTTGGAAGTGGTGCAGAAGTTTTTGGTAATAACATGAGAGAAGGAACTGAAATGGAATGCCAAGGTATATGCAGATACACACAAATGTACATATATATTCATATGTTAATATTCTATATAGTATAGAGAGAATATAATATTATATATGTAATATCCTCCATGTCTTTATTTCATCAAGAATGATGAAAGGAGAAATGGTGCAATAAGAAGACAGTGACCCAGGTGGCCAAAATTTCAATTAATAAGAGGGAGTCTCAGGGAGATTGGTGGAGTGGTGGTAGCAGATAATGTCTTCTGGTGGCCACACACGAAAATATATGAGGGCTTTGAGGGAGCAAGGATAATTAAGCAGGACCCTTATTCCATTCTTAGAATCTGTGGATCACAGAATGTAGGAGAAAAAATAGACACACTTGAAAGGCTTCCGTACAACCAGCGTGGTTAGCGGGCATGTAGCAGATGGTCTCAGTGAAAGACTGTGAAGAAAAGTGGGAAATTTATGGGGATTCTTGGAGAGTGGGTGAGAGTTCTAGAGGGTGACAAACTGAGCATAGGAGACCAGAGAGAAGGAGATTAGAAAATGTACAGGAGTTTATGTGGAAAAAATTCTGGTGAGGATAGATAAAGGAGCCTGTGGTCAAGGGTCACGTAAGGCAAGGTGGCATTGTTCCTGATGGCCTCTTAGGAAAAAGCAGGTAATTACTAATTACATCTTCTCTATTAAGACTAGACTTTGATTCTGTTTGGAGTGGTGATGATGGCAATGTCCAGGCTGGTGGAAATGCGCACCAGAAAAATACAATTTCTACATGTCATCAAACAATTTTAATTGTTTGACATGACACTGATTATGGTATTCTAAAGTCAACTGAAAAGTGAGAGTTGGTGGAAGCCAAAAATTCATTGTTAATATAATTCAAGATCAGCACTCTTATCCAAAATCAGTGTTTTCTGTCAAACTAGTTCTTTGATTTATGGCACAGTAAAAAGTCTTTACAGATCTCAGTCATACCCAGGGTTGTTAAAAGCTGATTATCAGTAAGTATGCAATACCTATGCAGGCGTTCATTTCCCCGCCTATATGAAAAGAAATATCTACTTTAGATTCCCTGAGACTTTTGTTACTGCAGATCCTAGACATGTTATTGTTTAAAAGCTTCCAAGATAGATTTTACACAGGCTGATAAAATCACTGAAAATTATGGGACCCCAAATTGAAAAGTTTTCAACTGGATGTCCTGGAGGAATCCAGAGGAGAAACTGTCTGAAGAATTAAGGATACTAGCCATCAATATGAGTTATCTCTCAAGAAAGATTACATTAATGGAACACATGCTATTAATCCAAATGGTAGTTGTCTTTATCTTGTTCATGTTCTATATAGTACATGTAAGAATCACTACACAAAAAGACTTTTTTCAAAATCAAGTCTGGTGAACTCGACTGGATTCTATCATTTGGAAAATACAAGGAAGCATGAGGCACATACTATGACAGGGCATATAGGCTCTTGGCCCAGGAATCCCCATTAATTTAGATGATCATTCTAGGTGAAAAATTAAGTAATTTTTACATTTCTTGAAAATGGCTATAATAATGCTCCTAGTTATACTCCAAACTTCTGTTATGATAGACGATCTGATTTTTTTTATTATTTACAGATGATTGAGAGGAGGTACAGTACTGATAGTATATATTTACTACAGCAATTATGCATGAAAGTCTCAACAGTAACACTCAAGTTACTTAATGTAACTCCCCATTATTCTTAAGCAAACAAGATATACCACTAAAGATGCTGATATAGAGGATCTTGAATTTTTTTTTAAGCTTCATATACAACCCTACTTTAATAACTGAATTCAGCCTGGCTAAGCTATTTAAGAATACTGCAATCGCTCTACTTGTCATTCTAAACAGATATGTCTCCTAGTTCTTTCTTGGTTCCTGTATCTCCTAATGTATTGTAACATCTGTTTTTTTTGCACTTTCAAAATATCCTTCACCCAAGTGTTTGCTCCCCTATATAATAACATGGTTCTTACCTTGATTGCAAATCTAATTTCCTAGAAAGGAAATTTATCTCTTCATTGGCTCCCCATTTTCTGATCTAAAGCACATATTGCCCTTGAGATAATTTTTCTGAAGTATGAGCTTTGATTTTGTTATTTGTGTCAAATGTCATCACTGGCTTCTTGTTATTTCAGAAGGAAAAATTTCTTACTTCGCTTTCAGCACTCTCAATCCTCCATTATCTGAGTGGCAGCTAGTGGTTAAGAGCCAAACTATGATGCTAAACTCCTGGGTTTGAATCCTGGTTTTGAAGCCTTGGGAACTATTTTTACTCTCTCTATGCTTCAGATTTCACATTGGGAAATGAGACTAGTCATAATATCTACTTCATAGAGTTGTTGTATTAAATGAAGAAGGAGCTCATAATAATCCTTAACATATAAATATGTTTGATATTATTCTTGGGACTCAATTTATTTTTTCAAAAATGTGTCAGTATGTCCCTTCAACTATTTTATCCCCAATAGTGAAACTACTTTTTTGTAGTTTGTGGAAAACAATGTGGTGTAGCAAGCCAGTCAGAGGTGGGTTGGAATCCAGAGTTATAGGAGAAACTATTGCCATGGGGAAGCCTCTTAAGCTCCCTGAGCTCTAATTTCCACATCTTTAATATTTATCTTGCAAGGTTATTGTGCTGTTGAGAAGTAATGAAAGTACAATGCAGAACAGTCTATGTCCCATAAGTACTCAGTGACTGATGGCTACTGTTAACATTGATAAACCCATAACAGTCTTATTTTTCAGCCTTTACATTTTTATTAGGATACCCTTACAGAGAAGGGTGCATCCATCTTTGCCTCTCTAAATCTAATCCATTTTATTAAGCTTAAACTCAGATGCCCTCTTTCTTCATCAACTCCTCCTATGAAAGTAATCTCTTCCTCTTCTAAAATCTAATAGCATTTTATTCATACTCCCCTTTTACACTTGTTTTTTAAATTATTTCATATTTGTGATATCTAAATTATTTCTTTAAAGATTCTGCCAGGAGATGGCGGCGTGAGCAGGGCGGCAGAAATCTCCTCCCAAAACTATATATATGTCTATGAAAATACAGCAAATACAACTATTCCTAAAAGAGAGACCAGAATACACAGGAAAGCGCACAGCATGCAGCTACACCTGAGAGGACACGGCATCCCGCGAGGTGGGTAAGATACGGAGCCGCGACCCGACGAGACCCGAGCACTCACCCACCCCAGCGCACCAGCGGGAAGAGAGGATTCAGACCCGGGAGTGAGTGGAAGTACACCCCGCGAAATAACCAGCCCCGGTGATCTGCACGGGGAGCGCTGACACACATCACATGGTGTAGTGGAGATTGGAGAGACAGAGGGTGCAGGAACTGAGCAGGGAATGTGCCAGGGTGCTTGCAGCCAGCTCGTGTGAAGGAAAGAAAAAAACAAAAAACAAAAAGAAAACTGCGCAATTTTTTCACGGTCTTAAAGAAACAGGAGCCCAGCAGAGGAGCTGGACTGCCCGGGCACACTCAGCCCATCAGGCTGGGAGTCCTGGGAAGTTTGGGACCCCTTAGCTAGCTACTGGGAAAGGGTGGCCGCACTTAGACTTGCCACAAAGATCAATGGCCATCCAGTCGTTCCCACCCCGGCCAGAGGTATAAAGGACCATGCGGAGCGGCGCAGCCATGGCTGTGGAGTAGTGGGGCAACAGTGCCACTTACAACATCCCCACAGAGTCTACTCCCAGTGGACTTTTTTTTTCTGTTTTGTTTTGTTTTTTGTTTTTTCTTCTCTTTCTATTTTCTTTTCTTTTCTTTTTTTTCTTTTTTACTTTCATTCTTTTTTTTTTCTTTTTAAAGTCTTAAAGAGCCCAGCTGACATACATGGCAACTACCAGCGACCACTTCTAAAACAATGAAAAGACACAGGGATATGGTCCAGACTAATATCAACCAGACAACCCCAGAGAGGGAGCCTGAAGGGATGAAAACACACAGTCTTCCTGAAAAAGAATTCAGAATAAAAGTCATAACCATGCTGATGGATCCACAGAGAAATGTGCAAGAGGTCAGGGAGGAAGGGAGGGAAGTGAGGAAAAATGCAGAAATCAGACAAGCAATCAACGGGCTTAACAGCAGACTGGATGACATGCAAGAGACTGTTAATGGAATAGAAATCAGAGAACAGGAATACTGAGAAGCTGAGGCAGAGAGAGATAAAAGGATCTCAAGGAATGAAAGAATATTAAGAAAACTGTATGACCAATCCAAACGGAACAATATTCGCATTATAGGAGTACCACTGGAAAGACAGAGAGAAAAAGGGATAGAAAGTGTCTTTGAAGAAATAATTGCTGAAAACTTTCCCATGCTGGGGAAGGAAATAGTCTCACAGTCCACGGAAGCACACAGATCTCCAAACACAAGGGTCCCAAGGAAGACAGCACCAAGACACATAATAATTAAAATGGCAAAGATCAAAGATAAGGACAGAGTATTAAAGGCAGCTAGAGAAAGAAAAAAGATCACCTACAGAGGAAAACCCATCAGACTATCATCAGACTTCTCAACAGAAACCTTACAGGCCAGAAGAGAATGGCATGATATATTTAATATAATGAAACAGAAGGGATTTAAACCAAGAATATTGTATCCAGCACGATTATCATTTAAATATGATGGAGGGATTAAACAATTTCCAGACAAACGAAAGTTGAGAGAGTTTGCCTCTCATAAACCACCACTACAGGATATCTTAAACAGACGGCTCTAGAGGGAAGCACTCCTAAGGCTAAAAAGCTGTCACCAGAGAAAATAAAATGATAGCAAAGAAAACAGACCATCCAAATACTAACTAAAGGCAAAGAATAAAACATCTAGTATATAAAGAATGGAGGAGGAAGAATAAGAAGGGAGAGAAATAAAGAAACATCAGACACTGTTTACAATAACGTAACAAGAAAGTTAAGTTAGATTGTTAGATAGTAAAGAAGCTACCCTTGAACCTTTGGTAACAATGAATCTATAGCCAGCAATAGCAATAAGTACATATCTACCCATAATCACCCTAAATGTAAATGGACTGAATGCACCAATCAAAAGACACAGAGTAACAGAATGGATAAAAAAGCAAGACCCATCTATATGCTGCTTACAAGAGACTCACCTCAAACCCAAAGATATACACAGACTAAAAGTGAAGGGATGGGAAAAGATATTTCATGCAAACAACAAAGAGAAAAAAGCAGGTGTTGCAGTACTTGTATAAGACAAAATAGACTTCAACACGAAGAAAGTAGCAAGACATAAAGAAGGACACTACATAATGATAAAAGGGTCAATCCAACAAGAAGATATAACCATTATAAATATATATGCACCCAACACAGGAGTGCCAACATATGTGAAACAAATACTAACAGAATTAAAGGAGGAAATAGACAGCAATGCATTCATCTTAGGAGACTTCAACACACCACTCATTCCAAAGGACAGATCACCAAGACAGAGCATAAGTAAAGACACAGAGGCACTGAAAAACACACTAGAACAGATGGACCTAACAGACATCTACACAACTCTACACCCAAAAGCAGAAGGATACACATTCTTTTCAAGTGCACATGGAACATTTTCCAGAATAGACCACATACTAGGCCACAAAAAGAACCTCAGTAAATTCAAAAATACTGAAATTCTACCAACCAACTTCTCAGATCACAAAGGTGTAAAACTAGAAACAAATTTTAGAAAGAAATCAAAAAGGCTCACAAATACATGGAGACTTAACAACATTCTCCTAATTAATCAATGGGTTAACAATCAAATCAAAACAAATCAAAGAATATATGGAGACTAATGACAACAACAACACAAAGCCACAACTTCTGTGGGACGCAGCAAAGGCAGGTCTAAGAGGAAAGTATATTGCAATCCAGGCCTATTTAAAAAAGGAAGAACACTCCCAAATGAATAGTCTAAAGACACAATTACTGAAATTGAAAAGAGAAGAACAAATGAGTCCCAAAGACACCAGAAGGAGGGATATAATAAAGATGAGAAAAGAAATAAATAAAATTGAGAAGAATAAAACAATAGAAAAAAATCAATGAAACCAAGAGCTGGTTCCTTGAAAAAATAAACAAAATAGATAAACCCCTAGCCAGACTCATTAAGAGAAAAAGAGAATCTACACACATAAACACAATCAGAAATGAGAAAGGAAAAATCACGACGGACCCCACAGAAATACAAAGAATCATAAGAGAACATTATGAGAATCTATATGCGAACAAGCTGGAAAACAAAGAAGAAATGGACAACTTATTAGAAAAATACAACCTTCCAAGACTGACCAAGCAAGAAACAGAAAAACTAAACAGACCAATCACCAGCAACGAAATTGAATCGGTAATCAAAAAACTACCCAAGAACAAAACCCCCGGACCAGATGGATTCACCTCTGAATTCTACCAGACATATAGAGAAGAAATAACACCCATTCTCCTTAAAGTTTTCCAAAAAATAGAAGAGGAGGGAATACTTCCAAACTCATTCTATGAAGCCAGCATCACTCTAATACCAAAACCGGGCAAAGACCTCACCAAAAAAGAAAATTACAGACCAATATACCTGATGAACGTAGATGCAAAAATACTCAACAAAATATTAGCAAACTGAATTCAAAAATACGTCAAGAGGATCATACACCATGATCAAGTGGGATTCATCCCAGGGATGCAAGGATGGTACAATATTCGAAAATCCATCAACATCATCCACCACATCAACAAAAAGAACAAAAACCACATGATCATCTCCATAGATGCTGAAAAAGCATTTGACAAAATTCAGCATCCATTCCTGATTAAAACTGTCAAGAAAATGGGTATAGACGGCAGGTACCTCAACATCATAAAGTCCATATATGACAAACTCACAGCTAACTTCATACTTAACAGCGAGAAGCTGAAAGATTTTCGTCTAAGATGGGGAACAACACAGAGATGCCCACTCTCTCCACTGTTATTCAACATAGTACTGGAGGGCCTAGCCATGGCAATCAGACAAAACAAAGACATACAAGGCATCCAGATTGGTAAAGAAGAAGTCAAATTGTCACTATTTGCAGATGACATGATACTGTACATAAAAAACCCTAAAGATTCCATTCCAAAACTACTAGAACTAATATCTGAATTCAGCAAAGTTGCAGGATACAAAATTAACACACAGAAATCTGTTGCTTTCCTATACACTAATGATGAACTAACAGAAAGAGAAATCAGAAAAACAATTCCATTCACAATTGCATCGAAAAGAATAAAATACCTAGGAATAAACCTAACGAAGGAAGTGAAACACCTGTACTCTGAAAACTACAAGACACTCCTAAGAGAAATTAAAGAGGACACTAACAAATGGTATTGCATCCCATGCTCTTGGCTAGGAAGAATAAATATTGTCAAAATGGCTATACTACCTAAAGCAATCTACAGATTCAATGCAATCCCTATCAAACTACCAACAGCTTTCTTCAATGAACTGGAACAAATAATTCTAAAATTTATATGGAACCACAAAAGACCCCGAATAGCCAAATGAATCCTGAGAAGGAGGAATAAAACAGGGGCAATTACACTCCCTGACTTCAAGTTCTACTACAAAGCCACAGTAATCAAGACAATTTGGTATTGGCACAAAAACAGACCCACAGACCAGTGGAACAGAATAGAAAATCCAAACATTAACCCAAACATATACAGTCAATTAATATTTGATAAAAGTGTCTTGGATATACAATGGGAAGATGACAGCCTCTTCAGCACCTGCTGTTGGAAAACTGGACAGCTACATGTAAGAGAATGAAACTGGACTACTGTCTAGCCCCATACACAAAGGTAAACTCAAGGTGGATCAAAGACCTGAATGTAAGTCATGAAACCATAAAACTTAGGAGAAAACATAGGCAAAAATCTCTTGGACATAAACATGAGCAACTTCTTCATGAACATATCTCCCCAGGCAAGGGAAACAAAAGCAAAAATGAACAAGTGGGACTATATCAAGCTGAAAAGCTTCTGTACAGCAAAGGACACCATCAGTAGAACAAAAAGACATCCTACAGTATGGGAGAATATATTCATAAAAAACGTATCTGATAAAGGGTTGACATCCAAAATATATAAAGAACTCATGCACCTGAACAAACAGAAAGCAAATAATCCAATTAAGAAATGGGCAGAGGACATGAATAGACACTTCTCTAAAGAAGAAATTCCAATGGCCAACAAGCACATGAAAAGATGCTCCACATCGCTAATCATCAGAGAAATGCAGATTAAAACCACAATGAGGTATTACCTCACACCAGTAAGGATGGCCAACATCCACAACACAAACAACAACAAATGTTGGTGAGGATGTGGAGAAAAGGGAACCCTCCCACACTGCTGGTGCGAATGCAAATTAGTTCAACCATTGTGGAAAGCAGTATGGAGGTTCCTCAAAAAAGTCAAAATAGAAATACCATTTGACCCAGGAATTCCACTCCTAGGAATTTACCCTAAGAATGCAGCAGCCCAGTTTGAAAAAGACAGATGCACCCCTATGTTTATCGCAGCACTATTTACAATAGCCAAGAAATGGAGGCAACCTAAGTGTCCATCAGTAGATGAATGGATAAAGAAGATTTGGTATATATACACAATGGAATATTATTCAGCCATAAGAAGAAAACAAATCCTCCCATTTGCAACAACATGGATGGAGCTAGAGGGTATTATGCTCAGTGAAATAAGCCAAGCCGAAAAAGACAAGTATCAGATGATTTCACTCATATGTGGAGTTTAAGAACAAAGAAAAAAACTGAAGGAACAAAACAGCAGCAGACTCACAGAACCCAAGAACGGACTATTAGTTACCAAAGGGAAAGGACTGGGGAAGATGGGTGGGAAGGGAGGGAAAAAGGGGCATTACCATTAGCAGATATAATGTTGGGGGGTTGCGGGGAGGCCTGTACAACTCAGAGAAGACAAGTAGTGAATCTATAGCATCTCACTAGTCTGATGGACAGTGACTCTATGTAATGGGTTTGGTGGGGGGGACCTGATGAAGAGGGTAGTTTAATAACCATAATATTGCACATGTAATTGTAGAATACTGATACCAAAATAAATTATTTAAAAAAATAAATAAACAAGTTAAATAAAAAATGGTTCTGCCCAGCTCATCTGCATTTAGTTCATGTTTTGACCTTATATTTCCAAACACATAATAGGTTCTCAACAAAGATTTCCTGAAGGAAAACACCACTGAGCCATTCATTGCAAAGGTAGGGAAAAAAGTCTTACCTCAAGCAGCTTGCTGGATGCTGCTCTTCAGCCACATTAGCCATCGGAAAAGTGGACATACATTAGAGGTAGGGCACAAAGCAGACTCAAATTTCTATTTTTAAAATAAAGTATAACATTGAAAAAATATACAACAGGACTACATCCATATGAATAAGTTGCCTGCCATTTGAAATGATCAATGTGCTTTTTGATACAGTATGTTGGCCGTGGTGAGGGCATAAGATCAGGAGCTAGGCTGCACCACATACCAGCTCTCTAAACAAAATTAAGATGCTTAACTTCCTTCTCAATTTCCTCATCTGAACATGTGGATAGTGATAAAAAACATTTTATAGACTTGTTGGGATTAAATTAGAAAATGCATGTAAGACATTTAGCACAGTGCTGGAACAGAGTAAATGATCAATCAATAAAGTTTAGATGTATTTTTTCATTACAGCCAAGGCTAATTCATTAGAAAGGTTGTCGTTCTTGTTACTGAGGACATTACTACAGTACACTTGAACCACCATACCCTAAATACCAGGCAAGAATCAGAGCCATCTGCTCGAAATATTTTTGGCTCATGGACCCAGTGAGTCAACTACACAATCTCATGCAAATCTTTAATATTCTACAGGTTTTAATTAATTTTAGTTTTAGTCCTTATTGCATATTTTGGATGCTTTTTCAAAAACATTTTTAATTTTGGCATTACATATATGTAGGTATTAATATTGCTGAAATTTGAAACAAATGTTTGCTATTACATGTATTTAAAGTTTCTGGGTCACAGCAGAGTAAATTGCTAAGAAATAATAATCATTTGCTACTACATATCTGCCTGATTCAGGATGTTCTTAGTACTAAGAAATGTTCTTGTTGCTGGAACTAATAATACCACAACTATTATCCGTAAACGAATATTTCATCTTTTTATATATACAAGCTGCTTCATTCATTCTCATTGCCCTTAATGGAATTTAGATCATACACATGGAACACATATATATTCTGTGTGTGTGTGTGTGTGTGTGTGTGCATGCATGTATAAGGCACAGCAAGGCACACTCTTGAACTTGATTATGACAGAACCAAGGAGCTGAGCTGGACCATAGATGTATAGGTTCTAGCCACTATAACTTAAATCACGGAGCCTATGCCATATACACAAGGCTCAGACAACAAATGGGTTTATGGAATCTCAGTAACAATCTCCTTTCAAAAGTGTTTCTCCTTGGGACAATGATTAGGAACATCATTGCTAGGAGCTATCTAGGCTTGATGTCTTCAACATCTGTCACCTGAGTGTTTACCAGGGCCACACAGCAAAGGAAGCTCTGGTTCCTCCTAGGCTGTTGCCACTGTAGCAATAAAGCCAATCTGGTTTTCTGTATTTACCAGCATTGCACAGAGCCATCTCAGAAAACATTCTGCAGTTAAAGTGGAGACTTATCACATGTCTCAGTGTTCCTGTAATTCAATGAGATAATTATTTTCTTTAAATTTATATGGTGATTTACTTATTTTTTCTTACTGGAGATATCTGTCCATTCCATGCTCATCCATTTATTGCCTCTCCTTCATCAACGCATTAGTAAGTGCATCTCTCTGGTCACCATCTCAGGTTTGCACCAACAGGACATTAGAGCACAAGTTCATACATAGATATAAAGAAGGCTAAGATATGGGAACATGGATGTGTTTGTGTGTCCTTGAGCAAGTTATTTGTCCTTTTCATACTTTAGACACAGTAAACATCTTCTAGGTATTCTGGACAATGAAGAGGAAGATGTGATGGGAGAGAAACCAAGAAAAATAAGGAAAAAGTGAATAGAAAGGGGCTTTCAAAATTATATACTGCTGAGAAATATCCTGGCAAAAAAAAGGAAAACATATTGTTTGCATATAATAATTGCGTGCACCCTCACCTCAAACTGGCTGATTTTACGGAATAATTGAAATAAATGGCTGGTGTTAGTTTATTGTCTGTCTGCCTTATCCTTCTAGAATGTAAAGTCCATAGGGAAAGAACCTTTTCCACCAGGTTCCTTTCTGCATTTATGGTGTCTCAGGGAGAGTCTGACAGGGCTTAGCGTTCCTCAGTGTCTGATGAATCTGTTGACAATACGATTGGCCATCAGCTGGGGAGAAGTCCTGTTGGGCGAGCTGCTATCAACAAACTTACCCGAAGCACTCAGTTTTCCTTTTAGTCTATCTTCATAGAAGATAAATGTAATCTCAGTATGAATACAGTAAGATTTAATATCACAGTTTATATAGCATGATTTTGTATATTTTGATGAATTCATATGTTCCTAAAAGCTATAATCAGATGTTATTTATTAGTTTTACTATGATTATTATCTCTGATAAAACAGATTAAGATATAAGATCTGAAGGTGCAGAACTTTGGCTTTTAGTGCTATTTTACAGACTAAATTTGGTAAAACTTTGTACTTTGAATTCCACATAAAGATTATGAGCCTTCCAATTCCTGAGGGAAAAGAAAACTAATTGTGAAATATATTAGTGACCATCAATGAAGCCAAACTTCTTAATAATCAAGAAAAAGTCCAGGGCCTCTTTCAGAGGAAACAGTAAATGTTCTCAAAAAAATGAGAGAATAGCTCCAAGTTTGAGTAAAAGCTCCTGTTTGTGACTTATTCTTAGATGTGGTACATGAATTTCTTTGAGAAAGGAAAATTAGTTGTGTCACCCTCAATTTATAGGTATAAACACCAGTTTTTGAAATGCTATAACACATTTTTAAATTCGCCAAGATGACGTCTGTTAGAGCCGAGTCTCACCACACAACAAAATTGACCTTTGTCTGGTTATCAGCATCCTTCTCTGCACAGCATCCAATGGTCATAAGCAAGTTCTGATCTAACTTGCAATAATGAGTAGGAAAAACCCTCTAGTTTTGTCATTAAAGTCTATCTCCACTAACTATAAAATACGGAGACATTTGATACAATTTTATAAAATCGTAAATGGAATGTAAAAAGTAATTAAAGAATAAAGTCTGGCTTTCAGCTTATAAATTTAGATACTGGTCTGGAATCCAACATCTAATGCAAATGTGTTAGAACAATGAGAGAACTAGAAATATATTATCATCCAGCACAGATACCCATCTTAGATATATTAACAATTAACATTTATGTAGTCACCGTACAGATGTTCACACTGAGGCTCAGAGTGTATGTGCCACTTTGTCAAGTTCACGAGTCGGGTAAGACAGGAGAACTTGGTTTGAACCCAGTCTCCCAGTGCTGAGTGTCCTGCTTGTGGAAACACCAAGGGTCTCCATCCCTATAGAGAAGTCTGATATTTGTTGTTACCTATTTGATCTAGTCGTGTCACAGGAAAGATGATCTAAATTCTATTATTTTGTCTGCAGGGTGGTCTGCTGTCACCACTGCCCAGAAGACTGCATGTTAAAAGAAACTGTTTTCCTCTGGGATCCCCAGTCTGACACCTCCTCCCCACAACCAGCTTAGTCATTTTTCCCAAAGGAGAGGATTGCAACTCTTTCCTTTTTTAAACACTGTTCTTTTTCTCTTCTGTTTCTACAGCAATTGTTCAAAGATCAAGCACTCTCTTTGAATAAATATATTTAACAATCTTGGTATATCCCTCAGTCCGCATGACAGTGCCAAACAGTGACATTTATGGTGACATTCAGTAGGTTCTGTTTGCCTAAAAGACCATTTGGAATTGCATCTGAGCTGCAAATATTTTAGCAGAGAATGACCAAGAAATGACAAACATATTATATATGACTCCCAGGCTTCTAGAAAATCTACTGAGAAAGGTTTTTTTTTTTTAATTCTAAACAGCCTAAAGCCCCTATAAATAAAACCAAGAATTAAACCACATACAAGTTCTCAAATACAATAACAGAGAAAATAATTGTATAAATACTTTTTGTCATAATAGAACACAAAATAGATATGACCAAGGCTTAGCCTGGCTCTTTCCTCAGGGAGTGTAGATTGTTGTTAGTTAAAAAGTGACCATTGAGAACCACAGGGTAATTGTGTATTATGCATAGAAGGTACTTGCCATTGTCATAAAGGCTGGCTTTAGATCCCAAATCTCTTTTTAGCTGTTTGGCAATGGGGCAAGTAACTTCATAACTATACATGCTAGTTTCCTCAGTAGGAAGTTTCCATTATCATCTACCTCATTATGCTATAATGAGAATCATGTAAAATAATGTAAATGAATCACTCAACATAGGGATTTGTACATATTCTGTTCATACTGGTTATGTTTCTGGTTTTGTTTCTTTGGTTAAAGAAACAGGTTTAGGACTGTGTACATGCCCCAGGGCTGTGAGCTCAGGAAATGAGGAAACGTTATGCTCGTAAAACTGAGGGACTCTGATACTCTGTGCAAATAGGGAGTTTTAACAGATGTATACCCATCCAAGGCCACCCCAACTACAAACAAGATTCAGAACATTTCTATGCCTCCTGGAAGTTGCCTCATGTACCTTTTGCTCTGGGTTTAAACTTAATTTCTACCTTTCTTGAAACACGTTTGTAAAATCCCTATAGTATCTGCTTTCTGATGATTAGTTTTGAATGAAGGCAATTCTTTTGAGACCATCTATTGCAAAAACTGTGGGGTAAGACAGAACTGTATGAGCATGCCTATGTCTGTTTTGTCTCAGAACCTCCTTACCAGAATTCTTACTTGCAGGTATATCTCACCTCCAGGGTATCAGAAATTCTTCTAGATTTATAATAGAGTTCTGCATAAATTAGCTCAAACTTGTCTTCCATTCATAGTGATTAACATCTGCCGAGGTGATTAGCAACCCCATAAAAACTTCACCATGAGAAAATAAAAGCCCACATTTTGCAAAATGGTATTTTCATGTTGCTATTATTCAGCCTTGCCTGGTCAGCTAAGGGAAGTCGGATATTCTTTTTAGCCTACCTATACCCTAAACTTTGACATTCTGAGTCAGTCATCATTGATCTGGCCACCTAAGGCTTGCTATTTGATTTTGGAGAAGTCTGCTGACCAAAATTTGAAAGACATAATCAGGTATATGCAGATTTCAGTGTCCTCAATTTTATCAAAATTGTTTTTTTTTTTTTTTTTTGGTAGCTATTCTTCAGCAGTTAGGGTTAGGGTTAGACTTATAATAAAGATGGAGTTTTTGGTCTTTATATTTCATTTTCTTTCAGTTTTCAACAGACTTTAAAGATAATAATAGTTTAAAATAATTTACTCTGCCGTCTTCTGCTCTCAAGCTATATCCAGAATTCAATCTGAAATTTGATCAAAATATCTTAAATACACATTCCTAATCACTCAGGAATAATAATTTTCTTTCCTCCTAACCCCCATAACTTTTTGTACATTCAGCATTTAGCATATACAGAGATGTTCATTTAAATATCCCTCTTTCCCAGTGGACTATGAGTATTTTCAAGGTATAGAATGTTTTTTATTCAATTTGTATCTGTGGACCTCAGCACAACATTTAATATAATACATGAACTTTTCTCAAGTTCCGTTTGGATAAACTAATCAATGAATAAGTGATTGAATGAAAATCTTTCTTATAGACATAATGTAGATATCTGTACATGTTTAAAGATAGCTTAATTATGTGAAAGCACATCTGTGTTTGAGCAGTGTTGATTAATAGAGTGATGTCAACTGGCAAGAGAGGGCCCTGGTGTGTGTTACAAGTCACTATATTTGATTTTGTTCTCTCAATATTTCTTTGAATTTAATAAATTAAGGATGATTTGCAAGAGCTGATTACAACACAAAGCTGGGGTATAACCATACTTAGTATCAAAAATATTTCAAAACAGTTACTTTAGAAAGAAGGTAATTAAAGCATGTAAGGATTAAGCCAATGGCATAAATATATGAACATAAAAACATGGGAGGATGTACAAGCAGGCAATGTTTAATCACTATGTTTTAAGAAAAACAATCTTTGAGCTACATACAATATAATGTGTGAATCTTGGCTTACAAAAAGATTAGTTTTGACATGCATGTACCATGACACTTATGTACCACCACCCAGATCAAGATATAAAACAATCTCACTAATATTTTCCCAGTTTACATATTTTCCCCATTCCCCACACCCTTGCCTATGGCAACCATCAGGCTGTTCTCTGTGTCTGTGAGTCTATTTCTGTTTTCTTTATTTGTTTGTTGTTTTCTTATATTCAACATATAAGTGAAATCATACAGTATTTGTTTTTGTCTGATTTATTTCACTTAGCATAATACCCTCCAGGTCCATTTATGCTGTCACAAATTGTAAGATTTCATTCTTTTTATAGCTGAGTAATATTCCATTGTATATACCACATCATCTTTATCCATTCATCTATCAGTGGACATTTAGATTGCTTCCATATTTTGACTATTGTAAATAATGCTGCAATAAACATATGAGGGTATATGTCTTTTCAAATTAGTAATTTTTTGTTTTCTTTGGGTAAATTCCCTGAAGTGGAATTGCTGAGTCAAGTGGTATTTCTATTTTTAGTTTTTTGAGAAAACTCCATACTGCCTTCCATAGTGGCTGCTCCAATTTACAACCCCACCAGCAGTGTGAGGGTTCCCTTTTCTCTACATCCCCATCAACACTTGTTATTTCTTGTCTTGTTGATATTAGCCATTCTGGCTGGTACAAAGTGATGTCCCATTGTGGTTTTGATTTGCATTTCCCCGGTAATTAGTGATGTTGAACATCTTATATGGGTCATCTGTATGTTTTCTTTGGAAAAATGTCTTTTAGGTCCTCTGCCCATTTTTAATTGGATTATTGGGGGTTTTTTTGGTGTTGCTTTGTATGAGTTCTTTATATATTTTGGATGTTAATCCCTTATCAAATACATCATTTGCATATATATTCTCCCATACAGTAGGTTGCCTTTTCATTTTGTTGGTGGTTTGCTGTGTAGACGTGTTTTAGTTTGATGAAAAAAAAAGTTTAATGTTTACTATATTTGTATTTTCCACAATACACAAGTATTAATATAATCAGAATATATCTTTTAAAAATTAATAAACATAAACAATCTATCTCATTAAGATGGTACAGTTAATTAAAGCTAGTAAGATTAATCATAATGAAAATAAAGGTAAATTCTGACATTTATTCCTAATGGGCATTATGAGATCTTGGCTTAAGGAAGGTATATAGAAAAAAACTTGGATACAAACAAGCAAGTATGAGCCAGTGGTGTTTACTACAGCAGTGTCAAGAGTGCTAAAAGTTGTAGGCATGTTTCCAAAAACATAACATTCAGATGGAGAAAAATACTAGGTTTCATGATCTTAACTATTTATGTTACCTAGAGTGGAATTCTTGGTTTTAGTTCTCTGTACTGTATTTCAAAATGATATTAAAAAACTAGAATGCATCCACAGTAAGTAAGGACAGGCAAATAAAGAGTCTAGAAACCAAATGGGAAATATGTGGGAAGAAGAAACATGACCAGAATGACCTCATGGATACATCTTTGTCACCAAATATCTAAAGATCATCATGTTCAAGAGAATCTAGAAATAATAAGTAGATTTACTAATGCCATGATTCTTTCCCTTTTGTTTTCCTCCAGTATACTTGAACTATATGACACACTTCGATCAGTAACAGAGACTTCTGCTGGTAGGGATTGTCATCTGAAGGATTAATTTAGAATCTCCATTTGTGGGAGTAATTGGGTTTGGGGCTAAGCATTTACAGTTTGAAAAATACAACTAGTGTATACAATGTCACACAGTTCTTAGTGATTGTAACAGTGGTGTAGTTTCTACTTCAGTCATTGAGATTATCTGTCGTAAGTGCTTATTCTATGCTAAACATTCTGCTAAGCACTTTATACAAATTATCTCATTTAATCCTTATAAATCCCTACAATGTAATTATTGTTTTGCTCATTTTACAATGCTGACACTAAAGCTTAGGACAGAGATTAAATATTACAGCCATTAAATTCTAGAATTAGAATGAAAGCCTGGATCTTTCTGAATACAAACCTTCTAGTTTTAAACATTATGCTGTTGATAGGGTAAACAGAGGGTACAATTTACCTAAATGTTTTGATTTCCTAACTATGAAAGGTCCTTTTAATCACAGGAAGAATTCAAGAAAACTGCTACACCATATGACTCTGAATGAGAAGTAGATTCATTCTGTTTCTGTTAGGATGTCTTTAACTGAAAGTAATAGAACATCTGTCTAAAAATGTCTTTAAAAATAGAGACACCTAATTGTCTCACATAACAAGGGGCTCCAAGATTGGTATACAAACCCAATATTCTAAAAGACTGGCATTAGGTATTCTATATCTATACACATGAATTAATCCTGATAGGAAATATGAGGGCTGTTGATCAAAGAACACACTGCTTACTCACAGTGCATCTTTCATGAGGTCTCCATGCCCCAGTTCTTCATAAGGCAATGCAGTAAAACCTGCTGCTACTGCGCATATAGTGAGGGTTTGCACCACAGTGCAGATTATGTCCTAAAGCTTCTATAAGGCAGCTAGTGCGTTTGGCCCTCCTCCTTTCTGGAGACAGAGGAGCCTTATCTTTTACTCGGCAATGTAAAAAAAATCCTCTTTGGGAAACGGAGGGAAGTGTCCCTAGATTTTATTATCCCTGATGTGTGAGCAAATGAGTCCAAGGGAGACAGTCTCTAATTCTCTCTGGAGCAATTCACAATCTCTGGTTTCTTTGAGATTTGATCATAAAGCTCAACTTGTGCAGAAAGGTGAAATATTCATGGAGCATTGTCTCCCAGCTCCCTGACCCTTTGTGCTTGCTGCTCTGTCATCCTCAGAGTATCTGAGAGGTCTTGCCTCAGGGCTGCCATAGTTCTAAATTTCACATTTTCATGTCATTTTCCCAAGCACAAAGAAGAGACCAAGTGTAACAAGCAGCATTCTTCTTGGATGGCTAGCTCTTTCATTAGGAAAGAAAGTCTTTCCAAAAGAATACCGGTGAAGTCTCTGTTATAACTTACTAACTGCAACTGGGTTATATATTCATTCCTAAGACAATCAATACCAAAAGGTTAATTTTTTGCCATATTTCATTTAGATCAAAAACAGGTAAAAACTGGCATTCAGAAAGATTATGTTTCTGATTGTAATGCATATTGTGTAGGAAGATCTACTACAACATTTAAGATTCCTTCATTCATTCAACATGTATTCGTATGGCACTTGGTATGTGCCAAGCATGGCTTAGCAGAAAAAAATAGTAAAATGAATAAGACAGTCTCTAACCTTGAGAGACTCATAATCTGGTTACGGTGACAGATATTAATAAATCTTAGAGTGCTGGTGGTGGCATAACACAAAATAAGCATTAAATATTAAGCATTAAGCAGTCTTTTATTTAAATAATCTTTTATCAAACTGATTTCAAATGTGAATATTTTGTGATTTATTGCCTTTTATTCCTATCTTGATGGCATTTAAATTTGACTATATACTATGTAATTTCAAGCATAAAAAATACACCCTTTGAATGTTAATTATATAATGTATATAATGTAAATATGTAAAGAAATGAAGCAAATTTGGTTGCTTTTATACCAACTTACCAAATTGTTA
>JAVSCE010013459.1:0-152840 GCA_032199065.1 Smutsia gigantea
TAAGGTGACCTATCCACAAAAAAATTACCACTAGAGATGTAATGGATTCTCAGTTCAGGCCCAAGTAATAGAAAAGTAAAATTGAATGATATTTACAATGGTGATGAAATTAATTAGTCCTTGTTGTTGTCTATACACTTGTAAAGAGACAGCCTAGGATGCTGCTTAAAACATGCTGCTTGTCTCTAGAGCCCAGTTCGGTAAGTCACTGAGACTCTTATTCTTCCTTCCCCGGCAAGGACTTATCTTGTCTTTTACGTGCCAGCCCCCCAGGCCCTCAGTGATTCTTGCTACTAAGTGCTTACCCTGCCACTCCCTCCCCCTCCATCTGCAGACCTGTGTTTTATCATTGCCTGTTCCACATTCAGCAAGATAAGGGGCAGTTTTCATATCAAGGGTTATAGCATTCCCCAAAATGGAGCCTGGATCTTTGCTTACAGTCATCTTTTTCTTGCTGTTGTTTTGATCCTAAAATAAAATATACATCATTGACACCCAGTGACACCCAGTATCTCTTCCATCACCACTGACACAATGCTGCTTAGACCATGGCTGTTTCTCTGGGCCCATCCTCAGTCACTCTTCTACATCCTCTTTGAAGCTACAGCTGGCCTCCTTGCTGTTTCTTAAACATATCCAAATTTCCCCATGTAATAGCTCAGTCAGGGTTCCTCCGGCTGGTGTATGTTCTCTCCAAATATCCACAAGACTCCCTCCCTCATTTCACTCTCCTCATTAAATGCTATCCTATCAGTATTACCTTCCCTGATCACCCTGTATGTTAGAAATCTGACATACCATTCCATGTTCTGTTAACCTATCTTGTCTTACTCAGTAACACTTATCACTGTATCACATAATATATGTATATATATATTTTTTTCATTTCTTAATTATCCATCCCTTCCCTTGTAGAATACAAGCTGTAATTGGGTAGAGACGTCTATTCACAACTACAAGCTTTGGCACTTGGTACAGTGCGGTGACTGCCGTATTTGGGAGATCAATAAACATGACAAAATGAGTTAATGGCCATCCTGAGACATGTCTCAAGCACATTTTCTATGTTCTATGTTGCAACATAGGAGAAAAAGTTGTCCGGATATAGATCCCCACAAAAGTTGGATATTATTCTCTTTTTGTAAAATTTTCATCTGTTAAGCACCAACTTATCAAATGAAAATTAAACTTGGAATCCCTAGAGACTTGACAAGTCATTGTCAAATGAATTCACTTTTGCATTTCTAAAAACTCCAGTATGTATATGTACATTGAACTGTTTTAGTTATTTTGATAGAAATAATTTATAATCCAAACATTTTCTAAACTTACATCTTGAAAATAAAAGGTTATTCAAAGTTTTAAAGTTTTCTGGTTGGAAAATAACTGCTTTTTTCCCCTCACAAAATATTACATCCAAAGAAATGTTTCCATTATATTTGGGAACATAATGTAACTGCAAATATTTGCACTCTGTTGTGGAAAACTAATGAACTTTACTGGGTTTACTTCATTTTTTTTTTCAGTGATCTCAATAAATGAAGGAGAGTAGAGTAAATATATAAAGGAAATTCTTGGACGAAAGGGATTTTTATTCCTTATTTACAAGAGTTTTTTGAGATGAAGACATCTTAGAACAATTATACCTGCTGACAGAACTTCCTCAGTAAAAACCTTTCCACCTGAGTTAGAGGCAGCCTGACACTTGAACTTTCAAAACAATCTGGATTTGCCTCAGGGAACTCAAAGTGTACTCAAGTTTAAATTTTACTTTGAGGCTTTTGAATATCACATTTAAACTAATTGTTTCCCTCCAAAAAGACTTTATCATTTCACTGTATCATTTAAACCCATGTGTTGTGTTGTGTTATCGGAATCTGTAAAAGGTAATAACAGAGACAAGCGCCCCCTTGGGGCTAGAAGATGCCGCTCAGGTAAATATTTATATCCCAACTAGAAATACTCTAAATACAATCTCCCTTTCCCTTGTATAACGATGACCTATCATCTATATCAGGTGTCAGCATTTCAGTGTAATCACCTGGAGATTGATTAATCATTTAAGGCTCTACAGTTAAAATGAAAACATTTATTAAATGTTGATATTTAATTCCCAGGATGATATTTTGGGAACTTGACCTGTCTTTTGAGTTTAAGAAATGATGCTGTCATATTTCTATGGGAGACAGCATCTGGTATGCAAGATAAAATGTTGTTTCTCTAATATGTCCCAACTCCAAAGAACCAGCTGATTAGAAGCCTGGATGTCTGTGTGACAAGCTAGGTATTTGCTTGCCTCTGTGAAAATTAAATTGTCATTGTGCCAAGGATATACAGAAAATATCCATTAGCAATTGATGTCAGTATGTTTATGTAGAATATGAATGGCTCTTTATACAAATCAAAATTGGCTATATGGAAATAAATAGAGATCAGTTATACACTTGGAACCTGAATTCTTAAAATACATATCAAGGCAAAAAGGGAGTAGATATTTCAGTTCTTACCTAGTTCCATTCCTGAAGCTCTGATAAGGGAAATATCTTTTCCTTTATGAGATGAATGATCATATTGTTCACAGAGAGGTTGTAAAAAATAACAGATTTTTAGATGTGAAAATTCTCTGAATTTTTAAGAGCTGATGACAATGTTAAACTAAATCTGTAATATAGTAATAGTTTGAAGAACTGATCATAGTATGAGGTTGAATTCAATGCATTCCATACAAGATTTCTTGTAAGTCCATGTCTTTAGAAATATATAGGTATATCTGAGCCACAGTTTTTGTTAAGTATCACTTCCAGATTTCTATGATCACAATAATGGCAGGTTGTCTCTACTTATTTCCTCTTTTGAGTTGGTTTACTGGAAGCCTTTCAAGCCTTTGCAAGATGGGGAAAATGGAGACTAAAAATGGGCAGGATTATTATAAACATAACCAAACGCTGAATGGTGAAAGAGATAAAGTGTCATAGACCGGAAAAGGTTTGTATAAATTTGTATTTTAAGAAAGCTTCAAAAGACTGATATTTTTCCAATTGCATCTTTTATGTTAGTTGGAAGATTGATATACTGTACTGATAATTGTTAGAGGAATGGAGATGATGATTTTGCAGCCACCAAGTACCAGGTAATATTTTGGCACGTAGGAACTTTAGATGTATTTTCTATTTTTTTCTTTGCAATCATCCTATTGGATATGTAATAATATTTCTCATTTACAAAAGACAAAGCAGAGCTGAATATCTTCAACATTTATGTTAGTGTATGATAGAGTAGTGATTTAAACCCAACTAATTTCAGTCGCTGAATTGCAGCTCTCTCTAGTATATTCACTAGGCTGTGTATACACACATATTTCAGGCTCTTTATTCTTTTATTCTGTATTTTGCATTCTTATTCTATTCAAATTTTATAAAAGATTAAAGTTTATCATGATTTGCTTAAAACATTAGTTACCAATATTAACATGCCAAAATAATGAATATGCTTGCGTATAGAAGAAAAAATTATAAATCGTTATTTTCAAAGGGTTTATCACATATTTTGGCAGATATAGATGAATAATGAAGACATAGTATGTCTTGCTTCAGACTGGCTAAGTATAGGATGAACACAGGGATAGAAGTGGCCATGGATTGGGGACAAAAGTCAGCAAAGCAGTGTAATGAAAACAAGGAAATAGATCATAAGATTCATTTTCCCAAATCATAAGATATGAATAAATTATGGCACACGCTAAGACCCTAAATTATCTTCACTGTTAGTGGGATCAGATAATAAAGAGCTGTAAGCAATGATGTGCTGGTAACTGCTTAATAACTAGCTTGCCAGATGGGAAAAAAACAAAAGGAAAAGGTCCTCTGGCCCCCCTACATCACTAAGTAAGAAATAATAATAGGTGCTTCATTCAGTAAATAATGATCCTTGATGAAGAGAATATCATGAAAGACGCTTACAGATGGCTCATGAATAAGGAGTTTAAAAGCTGGGAGGCCAGCTTTCATGTTTTCGATGTTTGAAAGGTAGATCTGGATTAGGATAGAAGCAATGGAAATAGAGACTAGACAGCAAAGAATATTTGTCTTAAATTCTATATGAATCAAAATTTACACATTGAACACAGTAGGAGAAGGAACTTGAGGAAATTACACAGATGTGTCTAAATGTGTCACCAGATTCGTAGTTTTCATTAAATGAAATATTTGACTAATTTGAATTACTTATGGAATTGAAATGTTTAATCAATGCTAGACATTTTAAATCAAATAGGCCTGGCATTTACTTATCTTTTTCCAGTTAAGCAGATTTTGAAGATATAACCATAATTTAAAAATACTCAATTATTTCAGTGAAAATGAAAATAATGCATGTCTGAATGCCCTAATTCTTATTATTGTTTATCACAGTTTTTGGATTCTCTTAACTTCTGGGACCAGCAAATAATATGCTTTATGAAATATTCCATAGTTTTTTCTTTCAAATGCATTGGAAGAAAATAAGCCTTAAAACAAAGTCAAACTTAAGGAAATTTCTTGATAAAATATAATAATGAACAAAAGGAAATATCTTTGCTAAAATAATATTTTCCATTTTTGAATCTCCAGTTTTTAACAACTAGTGAGTGAGAAATGATTATGCCTTTGTTGAATATAACTCAATTGCATAATGTATATTTCCAAGTAAATGTGAATATAAGATTTAAAACATTTTTATTATCTTTTTGAGGTATTAAAATTTTATAACATGACTGTATTTGTAGATATGGGCATAGTAATATGAGAAATCATTTCATCATATTTGTGTTACTTATATATCCTAATTGAATAATATTATTCTTAATAATTATTTTATTACAGCTAACTTACATATGCAATGGAAGTTACTACATTGAACCACAGTCAGTCTTGTATTGGAAGCTATCATTTAATAAACCATTCAAAAAAGTTTCAAAATAGGAAAACAGAAAGTATTTACATAATAAAAATCTTTAATGATATAAATTTGGATTTTGTCAATCAGTAGTCATATTACTGGTAGAAAATATGTAGCTATGTTTGTAAAAGAAAAACATGTTTTTACAGCCCTTACTTTTAAGCATTTACACTTTTCTTGAAATAGTACCTTTTAAGCCAAAATTTCTCATTCTAATACTTAGCTTCAAGGTACAATATTTGGAAAGGTTAGTAAAAT
Organism: Smutsia gigantea; assembly: GCA_032199065.1. NCBI lineage: Eukaryota > Metazoa > Chordata > Mammalia > Pholidota > Manidae > Smutsia > Smutsia gigantea. The sequence continues at coordinate 5,194 of JAVSCE010013459.1, forward strand.
TCCATTAAGTCATTTTGAGTTATCTAAGGGTGAACTTTAAGAAATTGCTCTAACAGTTCTAATACACTTGAAGGGTTGAAAAGTAGTTTTTAAAGTTCACACATGGCACATATTTAGTCTTCACTGAAGAATTGATGCCAGAACTCGTTAAGGCAAATGGAGGTACTTTAAGAGCAACATTGAAAATCTCTGTGCATTTTATCTGACCCCCCTAAGGTATAGCAGACTGACTTTTGCCCACATGAGACTGTGAGGAAAAGATATGTTATTTCTGGCCTATTAATATACTTATTCCTTCCTGTCTCTTCTCATATACTTTCTCATCTATTGGTTTACTCTGTCGGGCCATCCCATTGACAGTCAGACACCTAATAATGGATGCAAACATTTTCCAATAAGAGAAAAATATTATTTAAAGACAAATAGATTATCTCTTGATATGCTTTAAGTTTCCATGGTTTTGTTTATTTTTACTTCTAACTTATGGGACGATCTTACATGCCCAGTGAGCTTTATCAAAAATAATTTGAGTGAAAGAAATTATTTAACTAAAAAGGCAAGAAATAAAGACAGTGGTCAAGACACAACCAAGACCCAGTGGGGAAAAAAATGTCTTTAACTACTGACCTTAGACATAGAGGAAAGCATAGGGTTTAATATTTCCAGAAACAATAACACTACTGTAATACAAACTAAAGAGTTAGTCTAAAATGGACACTAAAAGTAAAGAAAAACACACTAAATTATAAAACCCAGAATACCAATTTATTTATTTATTTTTTGAGTTTTTTTTTAATAGTTTATTTTGGTATCATTAATCTACAATTACATGTCCCCCCCACCAACCCCATTACAGTCACTGTCCTTCAGCATAGTGAGATGCTATAGAGTCACTACTTGTCTTCTCTGAGTTGTACAGCCCTCCCCGCACCCCCCCAACATTACATCTGCTAATCGTAATGCCCCTTGTTCCCCCTTGTCCCTCCCTTCCCACCCATCCTCCTCAGTCCCTTTCCCTTTGGTAACTATTAGTCGTTTCTCGGGTTCTGTGAGTCCGCTGCTGTTTTGTTCCTTCAGTTTTTTTCTTTGTTCTTATGCTCCACATATGAGTGAAATCATTTGATACTTGTCTTTTTAGGCTTGGCTTATTTCACTGAGCATAATACTCTCTAGCTCCATCCATGTTGTTGCAAATGGTAGGATTGTTTTCTTCTTATGGCTGAATAATATTCCATTGTGTATATGTACCACTTCTTCTTTATCCATTCATCTACTGATGGACACTTGGGTTGCTTCCATTTCTTGGCTATTGCAAATAGTGCTGCGATAAACATAGGGGTGCATCTGTCTTTTTCTAACTGGGCTGCTGCATTCTTAGGGTAAATTCCTAGGAGTGGGATTACTGGGTCAAATGATTTTTCTATTCTGAGTTTTTTGAGGAACCTCCATACTGCTTTCCACAATGGTTGAACTAATTTGCAGTCCCACCAGCAGTGCAGGAGGGTTCCCTTTCCGCAACATCCTCGCCAACATTTGTTGTTGTTTGTGTTTTGGATGTTGGCCATCCTCACTGGTGTGAGGTGATATGTCATTGTGGTTTTAATCTGCATTTCTCTGATGATTAGTGATGTGGAGCATCTTTTCATGTGCCTGTTGGCCATCTGAATTTCTTCTTTGGAGAAATGTCTATACATGTCCTTTGCCCATTTCTTAATTGGATTATTTATGTTTCTTGAGGTGCGTGAGTTCTTTATATATTTTGGGCGTCAACCCCTTATCAGATACGTCATTTGTGAAAATATTCTCCCATACTGTAGGATGTCTTTTTGTTCTACTGATGGTGTCCTTTGCTGTACAGAAGCTTTGCAGCTTGATATAGTCCCCCTTGTTCATTTTTGCTTTTGTTTCTCTTGCCCGGGGAGATATGTTCATGAAGAAGTCGCTCATGTTTATGTCCAAGAGATTTTTGCCTATGTTTTCTCTAATTAAGAGTTTTATGGATTCAAGACTTACATTCAGGTCTTTGATCCACCTTGAGTTTACCTTTGTGTATGGGGCTAGACAGGAGTCCAGTTTCATTCTCTTACATGTAGCTGTCCAGTTTTTCCAACACCAGCTGCTGAAGAGGCCATCATCTCCCCATTGTATATCCAAGGCTCCTTTATCAAATATTAATTGACTGTATATGTTTGGGTTAATGTTTGGATTTTCTATTCTGTACCACTGGTCTGTGGGTCTGTTTTTGTGCCAATACCAAATTGTCTTGATTACTGTGGCTTTATAGTAGAGCTTGACGTCAGGGAGCGTAATCCCCCTGTTTTATTCCTCCTTCTCAGGATTGCTTTGGCTATTTGGGGTCTTTTGTGGTTCCATATGAATTTTAGAATTATTTGTTCCAGTTCGTTGAAGAAAGCTGTTGGTATTTTGATAGGGATTGTGTTGAATCTGTAGATTGCTTTAGGTAGTATAGCCATTTTGACAATATTTATTCTTCCTAGCCAGGAGCATGGGATGCATTTCCATTTGTTAGTGTCCTCTTTAATTTCTCTTAGCAGTGTCTTGTAGTTTTCAGAGTACAGGTCTTTCACTTCCTTCGTTAGGTTTATTCCTAGGTATTTTATTCTTTTTGATGCAATTGTGAATGGAATTGTTTTTCTGATTTCTCTTTCTGTTAGTTCATCGTTAGTGTATAGGAAAGCAACAGATTTCTGTGTGTTAATTTTGTATCCTGCAACTTTGCTGAATTCAGATATTAGTTCTAGTAGTTTTGGAATGGAATCTTTAGGGTTTTTTATGTACAGTATCATGTCATCTGCAAATAGTGACAATTTGACTTCTTCTTTACCAATCTGTATGCCTTGCATGTCTTGTTTTGTCTGATTGCCATGGCTAGGACCTCCAGTACTATGTTGAATAACAGTGGAGAGAGTGGGCATCCCTGTCTTGTTCCCAATCTTGATGAAAAGCTTTCAGCTTCTCCCTGTTAAGTATGATGTTAGCTGTGGGTTTGTCATATATGGCCTTTATGATGTTGAGGTACTTGCCCTCTATACCCATTTTGTTGAGAGTTTTAATCAGGAATGGATGCTGAATTTTGTCAAATGCTTTTTCAGCATCTATGGAGATGATCATGTGGTTTTTGTTTTTCTTTTTTTGATGCGGTGGATGATGTTGATGGATTTTGGAGTGTTGTACCATCCTTGCATCCCTGGGATGAATCCCACTTGATCATGGTGTATGATCCTCTTGATGTATTTTTGAATTCAGTTTGCTAATATTTTGTTGAGTATTTTTGCATCTACGTTCATCAGGGATATTGGTCTGTAATTTTCTTTTCTGGTGTGGTCTTTGCCAGGTTTTGGTATTAGAGTGATGCTGGCTTCTTAGAATGACTTTGAAAGTACTCACTCCTCCTCTATTTTTTGGAAAACTTTAAGGAGAATGGGTACTATTTCTTCTCTATATGTCTGGTAGAATTCAGAGATGGGTTCATCTGGTCCGGAGGTTTTGTTCTTGGGTAGTGTTTTGATTACCGCTTCAGTTTCATTGCTGGTGATTGGTCTGTTTCGTTTTTCTGTTTCTTGCTTAGTCAGTCTTGGAATGTTGTATTTTTCTAAGAAGTTGTCCTTTTCTTCTAGGTTTTCCAGCTGTTAGCATATAGATTCTCATAATATTCTCTTATAATTCTTTGTATTTCTGTCGGGTCTGTCGTTATTTTTCCTTTCTCATTTCTGATTCTGTTTATGTGTGTAGATTCTTTTTCTCTTAATGAGTCTGGCTAGGGGTTTATCTATTTTGTTTATTTTTTCAAAGAACCAGCTCTTGGTTTCATTGATTTTTTTCTATTTTTTTATTCTTCTCAATTTTATTTATTTCTTCTCTGATCTTTATTGTGTCCCTCCTTCTGGTGTCTTTGGGCCTCATTTGTTCTTCTTTTTCCAATTTCAGTAATTGTGTCTTTAGACTATTCATTTGGGAATGTTGTTCCTTCTTTAAATAGGCCTGGATTACAATATACTTTACTCTTAGAACTGCGTTTACTGCATACCACAGAAGTTGTGGCTTTCTGTTGTTGTTGTCATTAGTCTCCATATATTGTTTGATTTCTGTTTTGATTTGGTCGTTAACCCATTTGTTAATTTGGAGAATGTTGTTAAGTCTCCATGTATCTGTGAACCTTTTTGTTTTCTTTCTAAAATTTAATTGTAGGTTTATACCTTTCTGATCTGAGAAGGTGGTTGGTAGAATTTCAGTATTTTTTACTTTACTGAGGTTCTTTTTGTGGACTAGGATGTGGTCTATTCTGGAAAATGTTCCATGTGCACTAGAGAAGAATGTGTATACTGTTACTTTTGGGTGTAGAGTTCTGTAGATGTCTGTTAGGTCCATCTGTTCTAGTGTGTTGTTCAGTGCCTCTGTGTCTTTACTTATTTTCTGTCTGGTTGATCCGTGTTTTGAAATGAGTGGTGTGTTGAAGTCTCCTAAGATGAATGCATTGCTGTCTATTTCCTCCTTTAATTCTGTTAGTATTTGTCTCACATATGCTGGCGCTCCTGTGTTGGGTGCATATATATTTATAATGGTTATATCTTCTTGTTCGACTGACCCCTTTATCATTATATAATGTCCTTCTCTATCTCTTGTTACTTTCTTCGTTTTGAAATCTATTTTGTCTGTTACAAGTACTGCAGCACCTGCTTTTTTCTTTGTTGTTTGCATGAAATATCTTTTTCCATCCCTTCACTTTTAGTCTGTGTATATCTTTGGGTTTGAGGTTAGTTTCTTGTAGGCAGCATATAGATCGGTCTTGCTTTTTTATCCATTCAGTAACTGTGTTTTTTGATTGGTGCCTTCAGTCCATTTATATTTAGGGTAATTATCGATAGATATGTACTTATTGCCATTGCTGGCTTTACATTCGTGGTTCCCAAAGGTTCAAGGGTTGCTTCTTTACTATCTAACAATCTAACTTAACTTTCTTGTTAAGTTATTGTAAACACTGTCTGCTGTTTCTTTATTTCTCTCCCTTCTTATTCTTCCTCCTCCATTCTTTATATACTAGGAGTTTTATTCTTTGCCTTTAGTTAGTATTTGGATGGTCTGCTTTCTTTGCTGTGATTTTATTTTCTTTGGTGACATCTTTTTAGCCTTAGGGGTGCTTCCCTCTAGAGCAGTCCATTTAAGATACCCTGTGGAGGTGGTTTATGGGAGGCAAATTCTCTCAGCTTTCACTTGTCTGGAAATTGTTTAATCCCTCCATCATGTTTAAATGATAATCGTGCTGGATACAGTATTCTTTGTTCAAGGCCCTTCTGTTTCATAACGTTAATTATATCATGCCATTCTCTTCTGGCCTGTAAGGTTTCTGTTGAGAAGTCTGATGATAGTCTGATGGGTTTTCCTTTGTAGGTGATTTTTTTCTCTCTCTAGCTGCCTTTAATAGTCTGTCCTTATCTTTGATCTTTGCCATCTTAATTATTATGTGTCTTGGTGTTGTCTTCCTTGGGTCCCTTGTGTTAGGAGATCTGTGTGCTTCCATGGACTGTGAGACTATTTCCTTCCCCACCATAGGGAAGTTTTCAGCAATTATTTCTTCAAAGACACTTTCTTCCCTTTTTCTCTCTTCTTCCTCTGGTACTCCTATAATGCGAATATTGTTCTGTTTGGATTGGTCACCCAGTTCTCTTAATATTCTTTCATTCGTAGAGATCCTTTTATCTCTCTCTGCCTCAGCTTCTCTGTATTCTTGTTCTCTGATTTGTATTCCATTAATAGTCTCTTACATCTTTTCCATTCTGCTGCTAATCCTGTCAGTGGTGTGTCTCATTTCTGTATTGTCTTTCCTGAGTTCTCTCACTTCCTCCCCCAGCTCTTGCATATTTCTCTGTAGATCCATCAGCATGGTTATGACTTTTATGCTGAATTCTTTTTCAGGAAGATTGTGAATTTCCATCCTTTCAGGTTCGCTCTCAGGTGTTGTCTGGGTCTGGGTGATCTTTGTCTGTACCATATTCCTCTGTCTTTTCATGGCGATAGAAGTGGCCTCTGGTAGGTGCCACGTATGTCAGCTGGGCTCTTTAAGACTAAAAAAAAAAAACACAAGACAAAAAATAACAAAAGAAAAACAAAGAAGAAAGAAGAGAGAAAGAAAAGAAAGGGAAAAAAAAAGAAAAACCGCCCACCAGGAGTGGATTCTGTAATGATGCTGTAGGTGGCGCTGTTGCTCCACTATTCCTTAGCCGCCGACGGGCCCTTCCCCTCTGGCCGGGTCAGGAATGAATGAGAAGCTGTTGTTCTCTGTGTAAAGTTTCAGTGTGGCTACCTTTTCCCAGTCTGCATCCAAGGGGTCCAAAAGTCCTCAGGGCTCCCAGGCCGCTGGACTGAGCGTTCTGAGGTGATCATGTTCCCTCACTGGGCCCCCCACCTCTCCAAGATGGCTAAAAACCGCCCGCGCTTTTTTCTTGTCCCGGGGCACCGGCTGCACGGACCCGGGCACATTCCCAGCTCAAAACCAGCACTTTTTGCCTCTCCATTCTCCGACGCACTTCGCGATGTGTGTCCGTGCTCCCTGTGCAGATCACCAGGGCTGGTTATTTCATGGGGTGTACTTCCACTCCTTCCCGGCTCTGAATCCTCTTCTCACACCGGTGCCCTGGGGTGGGGAAGTGCTTGGGTCCTGCCGGGTTGCGGCTCCATATCTTACCCGCCTCACATGGTGCCGAGTACTCTCAGGTGCAGATGCAGGGTGTGTGCTGTCCTGTAGATTCTGGTCCCTCTTTTAGGAGTTGTTGTATTTGCTGTATTTTCATAGATTTATATGGTTTTGGGAGGAGATTTCCGCCACCCTGCTCATGCTGTCATCTTCCCGGAACCCCAATACCAATTTACTTTTATCGAATGAAAAATATTCAAAGCAAAGGCAACCATATATTTTGCAAAGCTTTTGAACCAGAACAAAACTTGAATACAAAATGACATATTTTTTTTAATTAGCAAATGGAATCTGGTAATGTATGAAAATATTATATAATATACACAAGTGGGATTTATTCCATGAGTGTAAGTTTGCTCAATATTCAACAATCAGCCAATGTAATCTACTATATCAAGAGACTAAAGAAGGAAAACCTTATGACCGTATTAATTGATATAGAATGAGCATTTGATAAAACCAAATATCCATTCTTGGTAAAAGCTTTCAGTAATTTAGGAAAGGGGATTTAAAAATGTTAACAGAAAAGCAGAGAAACCGCAAGACCTAAAATTATCTTGAAAAAGAAGAATAAAGTGGAATGAATTGCTCTACCCAATATCAAGGTCTAAAATACAGTTGAAATACAAGGTCTACGATGTCTAGATACAGACCAACAAAAATATGACCAACTGTCTTTTGACAAAAGTGCCTACAAAGCAATTCAATAGAAAAATAATAGTCTTTTCCACAACTCATGCTGGAGGAATCGAATATTTATAGGCATAAAACTGAGCTTCAACCTAAATCTTATAACTTTTAACTAAAAATGAATTATAGATTTAAATATAAAAGGTAAAATTACAAAACCTTTGGAAAAAAATACATAGAAAATGTTCAGGGCGGTGGGGTAAGCAGAGTTCTTAGACTTAACAAAAGCACAGTTCATTAAAGAAAAAAATTGACAAGTTGGACTACATCAAAATTAAAAATTCTTTTCTGTGATGAGCCCTAATAAGATGAAAAGACACGCTATAGATTAGAAGGAAATGTTTGCAAACCACCTATAAGACAAAGGGCCGATATCTAGAACATACAAAAAATTCATGAACAACAAACAATCCAATTTAAAAACAAAATTCATAAACAGACCTTTCGCTGAAGAGTATATACAGATGGTCAGTGAAGAAATGAAAATATTTTCAACATCATTAACTACAGGAAAAAGAAAAAAAGGCAAAGAAAATACTTATGTACCATTACCCGCCTGTAAAAATAGATGAAAATTTTTACGTAGAAAGGGAGGGAGGGAGGGAGGAGGTAGGGAAAGAAAGAAATAGCATTCAAATCAGAAATGAAGAAGGAAAAGTGTTTCTGCAGATGGCATGATCTTATATTTGGAAAATAGTGACTTCACTAAAAACTGTTAGAAATAATCAACAAATTAAGTATGGTTGCAGTATATAAAATCAACATGTAGAAATCAATTGTATTTCTATATACTAACAATGTAGTATCAGAAAAAGTAATCCTATTCATAGTAGTAACAAAAACAATAAATATTTAGGAATAATTTAAGCAAGGAAGTGAAAGATCTGTACACTGAAAACTATAAGCTTTTATTGAAAGAAAGTGAAAAAAACATAAATAAATGGAAACATCATACATTCATGGACTGCAAGAATTATTTTTAAAATGTCTATACTACCCAAAGCCATCTATAGATCCAATACAATGCAATCCCTATCAAAATTCCAAAGACATTTCTTGTAGAAGTAAAAATAAAAATCCTAAAATTCATATGGAGCCTCAAAATACCTTGAAAAGCAAGAGCAATCCTGACAAAGTAGAACAAAGCTGGAGGCATCATAGTTCCTGATTTCAAATTATGCTACAAGTCTATATCAATTAAAACAGTACATTACTAGTTTTAAGTTGGTAGCATAAAAATAGACACAAAGACAATGTAGCAGAAGCAAGAGCCCAGAAATATACTCTTGCATATATAGCCAAGTAATATCTGACAGAGGAGCCGGAGACATACTATGGAGATAGGATAGTATCTTCAGTATGTTAGGAAAAAATATCCACATGTAAAAGAATTAAACATGGACACTATCTCAAACCACTCACAAAATTAACTTGAAATGGATTAAAGGCTTAAGAATAAGACATGAAACTGTAAAGCTCTCATAAGAAATCAGGGAAAAAATTCCTTGATTTTAGTCTTAAATATGATTCATTGGATATGACACCAAAGCATAAGCAGTAAAAGTGAAAACAAATAAGTGGGATTACATCAAAGTAAAATGTTCCTGCACAGTAAAAGAAACAATAAACAAAATGAAAAGGCAGGCTACACAATGAAAATATTTACAAACCATCTATCTGGAAGGGAACTAAATATCCAAAATATATAAAGAACTGATAAAGCTCAATAGTGAAAAAAAGCAAACAATCCAACTAAAAATTGGCAAAGGACTTAAATATACATTTTTCCAAGAGGACATCCAAATGGCCAACAGCTAGATAAAAACGTGCTTGACATCACCAATTAACAGGGAAATGCAAATCAAAACTGCAATGAAGTATCATCTCAGACATGTTAAGACAGCTGTTATCAAAAAGACAAGAGGCAAGTAGTGTTGTTTATGACTGGAGGAAAAGGACAACCCTTGTGTGCTATTGAAGGAAATGTAAATTAGTACAACCACTATGGAAAACAGTATGGAGACTCCTCAAAAAGTTAAAAATAGAACTACCATATGATCCAACAATTCCACTGCTGGGTATATATCCAAAGAAAACGAAGTTAGGATCTCTAAGAGATACATGCACTCCTGTGTTCATTACTATGTTATTCCCAATAGCCAACTATGGAAATAACTTAAGGTGGGCATCAATAAACAAATGGATGAAGGTGTGGCACACACACACATACACATACATACATACATACAACGGAATAATATTCAGCTTTAAAAAAAGAAGGAAATCTTGCCATTTTTGACAACATGGATGAACCTCGGGTACATTATGCTAAGTGAAATAGACAAAGACAACTACTGTATGATACCACTTATATGTGGAATCTAAAGAAGCTGAACTCATAGAAATATAGTCTAGAATGGTGGGTACCAGGGACTGGTTGGGAGGAGAAATTGGGAGATGTTGGTGAAAAGGTACAAATTCTCATTAGATTATATATAGGTTCTGGGGATCTAATGTACTACATGGAGACTATAGCTAATGATACTGTATTATATACTTGAAAGTTGCTAAGAGAGTAAATCTTAATTGTTTTCATCACAAAAATCAAATGGTTATTATGGGACATGATGGAGGTGTTAACTAACTGTATTGTGACATCATTTTGCAGCATATGTGTATCAGATCACTGCATGGGTAAGCCTCAAACTTGCACAATGTTATATGTAAATTATATCTCAAAGCTGGAAAAAATAAAACAAAAAGAGGACTTCAGCAGTTTCTTATATTAATAAATAGGCCATTACTATACTATACAGCAACTGCACTTTTGGGAGTCTACCCCAGAGCAATGAAAACTCTTGTCCACAAACATCTGTATACAACATTCATAATGGCTTTATTAATAATAGTTAAAAACTGGAAACAACACAGATGTCCTTCAGTGGGTTAATGGTAAACAAATGGTGTTAGATTTATAACCAGCAATAAAAAAGGATGACTATGATAAAGGCAACAACTTGGGTATAATTTAAGGGAATTTTCCTATGTGAAAAAAAAAGTCCCCAAACATTACATACTGTATGTTTTCATTTTTGTAACATTTCTAAAATGACAAAATTATAAAGATGGAGAAGAAATGAATGGTTACCAGAAGTGAGACCACAGTGATGGGAAAGCATGGGTGTGGTTATAAAAGGCCAATAGGAAGGATCCTTGTGGTGATGAAACTATTCTGTATCTTCTCTGTAGTGGTAACTAAATGAACTTGCACAAACCATAAAACTGCATAGACTAAACACCCATAAACATACACACATGAGTATATGTAAAATTGGTGAAATATGAGTAAGATTGAAGGATATTATCAATGTAATTATCCCAGTTATGCTAATGGTCTTTGTAAAATGTTACCATTGAAAAAACTGAGTGAATGGGAATCTATATATTTGTTACAAAGGAATGTAAATCTACAAAGATTTCAAATTAAAAATTTTAAAAATGAAGAACATAGTATATTAACTCTCAATATTTAATAGTAAAATACAAAGTGGATTCTCTTTAGTTCCAGTGTTGATAAATATAGAAGAGGTAGGTAGGTAGTTACTAGCCAAAGACGACAAGAATGTAATCACTCTAAGGACTTCCCGAGTCTGATGTCCAGTGGCCTTAAGACTGAAGATCTCAGGGCAAAAGAAAGAGTAAGTGTGCCCAGATGGAACTGTCCTCCCATGGTTAGAGGCCAGAACGTTCAAAAAGCTCATACTATAGGTAAGTAACCAAGGAGGTTAAGCAGAAGATGTGAAATACCATCACAGAGACAAAATATGCTAGTCTAAATCTGAATTCTTTATTTTAACACAGATTTATCTGTTTTCTCCAGAAAATGTGATGTAACCTTCCCAACATCTGAACAGAACTCTACCTTTAGAATAATTGATTAGTGTCATGTCATAAATAAAGCTTTGATATGCTTGTACTCAAGCTTTTCTTCCATTTATACTAGGCGAGGTCCACACATAGTGACCTTCCTTAGAAGGAAAATTCTACTAGGGAGTCACCATCAAAGGCTGGAAATAAACTTTGTTCTTTTGATTCATAAGCTAAATATTCTCCAGTGCCTGTTCCTCTGTACAAATATTCCCCAGTGCCCATTACCCCATAAATCAGGCAGTTATGAGATGTATTAATTAGATTTAATTACAATATTTTACAACAAATTCAGAAAACAAAAACGCAGTGATTTAGTTGCAAGGCGATTTCTGTGATGTGAATTTGAAGTTTTCTGTAAACATTTGACTGCTTTCAAACTTCCAGTCACACAATTTATTTATTGAGCAAACGCAGATTGAGTTCATTCTAGGTTAACCTCAGGAACTGCCTGATAGTCTTTCACTTTTTTGACAGATAGAAATTGCAATTTCCTCTTGTTCAAACTATTGGAATGTGCTAGGCACTCTGCTTAGTAATGGGGACACTAAGGAGGAAAATAATACTTTCCCCTGAAACTCACAATTTAGAGGGGGAGGTAGAAATGTAAGTGAATCTTAGTAACTACTGCCAACTGTTTTATTACTATTAGATTTGGGAAGACTACAAAGAACCTGGAGATAATGTGCTTTCATTCAAATATACCAGATTTTACTCTCCCACAGTTATTTTTCAATACTCTCAGAGAGAGAAACATGTCAATCAGTACTACCTTCTTCAAGAGACCATGTTGTATTGACTATGCGGTAGTACAAAGTGAGATGTGCCTCTCACCAATTCCTCCTCATCTCCGTAAATAGAACCATCTTCAATCTGCATTGCTCATTCCAACATGTAAGGTCATCCTGTTCTCAATACAATATCTTGCCTCTTCCTCTAGCACCACATTCATCTCAGATCATTACCACGGCCTTTGAATTCATCTCCATGACCCCACTTTCATAAACCTAAAGTCTGTTCTTCATATAACAGCCAGAGTAATAATACCACTTCCTGGTTTCTCAACAACCCAGTAGCTTCCTATGAAATCGAGAATAAAGACCCAAGTGTTACCAGGCCCACTTAATACCATCCTCCTGCATGTTCCCTGCATGGCAGCTCTACTGGCTTCCTTGTATCTTCTCAAACATAGCAGTGACTTTTCATTTCAGGAGCTTTACACATACTGTTCCCTCTGCTTGGATTATTCTCTCAGTATTTTTTTGCACATATTTACTTCATTTAGGTTTCTGTTCGGGTGTCCTCTCTCAGAAAGTCTTCTGAGATCTTTTTCCTTAAATAGCATATTCTGGCATTAACATTGCCAGATAAAAGAGGACACCTAATTTAAATTGAGGTTTAGATAAATAATGAACCTTTTGTAGCATAAGGATGTCTAAATTATTTTATGATGGATTTGTATGTCAGGGGGCCTACTTAAACTAAAAAATCATGACTTTATCTGAAATTCAAATAATTTGATGTCCTCTATCTTTAATGGCTGAATTTGACATCCCTACTGTACTTTCTTTTTCCCCATAGAACATCCTTTACATGACATTATAAGTTTATTTGTTTAAGGACTGTTTCCCACACTAGACATAAGATCCATGAGGCAATAGATTTGCTGTGTTCAAAGGTGAATAATCAGAACCCAGAGCAGGAGCTATAGCATAGGAGGTGCTTAGCATTTATTCAGGGGAGGGAGAAATCATGTGCTATTTGCTTTATACACACACACATGAAAAATTAATACATACGTATGTTTCACATTCTCAGTAAGTATCTAGAAGACAGAACCAGATACGGTATTTTTTAAAACACAGACTAGGCAGTTTTAAAAATGATTTACAGAGCCTATGGAAATTGAAACATGAGAAAATGTAATCGTAAAGTGTATTAAAAATCAAGCAAGTTAGGGCAGGTATTGAAAAAATATTACCAGTGGGTGAAGATGATTCAGAAAGCTAATGCTGACAAATATGGCTTCATTAAAAATAGCCCTTTCTACAGTTTGGAAAAGCAATTATAATTTTGATTGCTTTTCCTAAAGCCCCCATATTTCCTGTAAAGACAATCTCAGCTATCTAGTTTTTAGTAATCAACTTACTTTTCATCCTGCTTGGGTGACTCTTAGTACAGATAAAATTCAGGAAGCTGAAATAGGACCCCATATGCTGCCATGTTCAGGTAAAATGGGTGGAAATGACTTGGTGCTGGGTCTTGAAGGATGGGAGAAGGTGGGTAATGTAAGAAGCACATTTATATTGAACCTAATTATTTTAGTAATTCAAACCACAAGCCTGAAGTATAACTTTACATCAGTGCCATTAATATAGTAAACTGGATTCAAAGGGTTCTCATAGACTGATTTCTCTCTCCTTAGGTTCTAGTATCATTTTGATGCATAAAAGGAAATTCAAGGGATGATTTTTGAAATGGATTTTGAATAATAATTGAATTTCAAGGTGATTTAAAAATGACCTTCATAATGATAATTATACTGTATTATTATCACTTCACATCTTTTTAAATTTAAATACCCAGTACTCCTTCAATGTACAGCTATTCTAACATGACTTGTGAGGGAAGCATGGCAAGGAAAAATTATAAATGTATTAAAAATTAAATAAACTTGGAATCTTGAACCAAGCTTTAAATGGCTGATTGACCTCAAAGAATGCCATTTTTCTTCGGGCCAAAAACTGACAGCACACACATTTGAATATATCTTTTCTTAAAAGTGGCTTTTAAGGCATTTGTTCAGAACCCTGAATGCTCAGAACTGCAGATGTTTGTCAGTTATGACATGCTAACATAGGATTTTACCACTAGATTTTAGAAACCAATATTTGTATTTATTTTCTGAGAAAGTTCAAACTTTAATTTTGGATTTCTAAACCTTTGTGAAATTCTAGTTAATTGAATATGTCGAAGCATTTGTTTTTACAATTATGGCTGTTTTCTTAGTCATTGTTTTTATTCCCTTCCTGATGTTTTACCAAAGAAAGAAATTCAAACTGGCTGTTTTTTCTAACCCCTGCACTTTAACAGACGCTATTTGCAAGTAAGTTGGTGATACAGTATATTCTCTTAAAAATATTCTTCGTGGTATAGTCCTCAAACTATCAATGAACAAAGCTTGATTTTTACAAGTTAAATAGAAAACAAACTCAGAGACCAGAAGAGTGAAAATACCTTGGAGCAATAACACAAATTATAAATAATACCAGAAAGATAGGAATGACTGATATAAGAAAAACAGAAAAAAGAGATACTAAATTATCTATGTAAAATTTATTAGTACAAGAGCTAGTTTTGTAAATAGTGTATTAACAAAAGTATTAAAACGCAATTAAAAGCAACAACAAACCAATATGAATTTTAGTCACTTGAAATATTATTATTCAAACTGTGAGCAGAATGAACAATTGCTCATTGAAACACTCACCTCATAAATCTAGGACAACTGACTGCTTTTCACAGTTGATGATTGGAAACTTCTGTAGTTTAGTGTACACTGTAAATTGGTGATGTTTCCACTGTTTTAGCAAAATCAGTGTCGAAATCAGGTTTATTTCTAGAAATTAAAAAAAATCTGTTTAAAAAATATTTGGCTCCATTCCCTGCTGTTACGATTAACACAGCAATAAAAAAATTGAATAATATGTATTTTAATAGATTTGTAATAGTTATACTCAGAGGGTTATTTTTGTAAAGCCAGAACTCATTAATAATTTTATAAAGCTTCATAATTGACAAAATGCTTTCTTATGTATTTTTCTGCATGTATTCATTAAATGTTTCACTCTTTTCCCACACTGTTTAGATGCTGACTTCATTAAAATACTCTATTGCTAGTGATATTTGGATCTATTTCTGAACTTTCTTTTTCTTTTGTGCTAGTCTATCTATTCATAAACAATACGATGCAATTTATTTCTTGAGGCTTTATTCTATATTCCTTTATCAGGTACAGCTTATGCTTACTCAGAGTTCTTAGTACTAAGACATTTTTTCTTTTTATCTTTATTCACATATTTTTCCATAGAAACATAAAAATCAACCTGTCTAGAAAAAAAATGCTTTAATGTTTTTACTGGAATACATTGTATTTATAAGTCAACCTAGGGAAAATTAATCTCGTTAGGTTATTGAGGCTCCTCTACAAAAATGACGTGATTTTCCATTTGTGTCCTTTTGTGTTAATTGGTAACTCTTCTATTTTTTCTGTTTTTTTTTTTTCATAATACCTTGTTTCTATTATGGACTTAATTTTTTTTAAGCAAAAAACATTTGTTCTTATTTATTTCATAGAGGCCATCAGTCTGTTTGTTATCTAAAACACTGCAATATGTTTAACCTTCAAACAATTTGTTATAAGTATTTTCCTAGTGTATTTTTTAATGTATTGAATCTTATTTTCACCAGTGTTTTTCTTGGGAATCCTGTGCAGTTTGATTTAAGTGTGTTTTCCCCTACAGTGAATTCTCTCTCTTCTGCATACTCAGGATTGTCACTCCTCTAGGGATAATTTTTAATTTTAGTTCCTTTGTCACAGGGGTATTGTGAATTCAAATACCAAATCTATATTAAATATAGTCCCTTAGTTAGAAATTGTCAGAGGACTCATTTTATCCACCCTCATCTCTGGTTTCTGTTCAGATATAATCTGAACAGACTATATTTCATCGTCTACACATGTGAGGAAAATTGTCTTTCCAAACCTAAGGGTGTAACAATTCAAGGCAGTTAACTATTACAAAGGCCATATTTCCAACCCTAAAGAATTATATCATTTCCTGTCCCTGTTTGTATATTCAAACAGAATATATGACAAATTAATTAACAAAGCAAATGAATAGTAGTTATTATGTAATTACATATGTATATAACCAGTTACATTACTAATTACAATTACTTCATTAATTAAATGTACTTAATATCGATACACCTTCTCCAAACACATGGCAGTCATCTCATCAGCTCATATATTCATAATTAAAGCTCTGATTTTCACACCTTCCTCTCTATTCTTTATTGTAGGAATACCGAGATCTCCCAATTATTTTCAGGGGTCCATAGATGTTTTTACATGAGCAAGAATTCTCAGCTACCATCTGGTAGGTGGTATTTCCTCCTATTTGGCTGTAATTACTTGAGTTTATATCTGCCTTCAAGGCCCCTTTTGGCCTCTGAGGGCACGGGATACACTTACTCCAACAAGCCAACACTGGCAGCCATGATTGGCACCTCAGGCCTGGCGTCTTACTCATACCAGGAAAATGGAAACACCACTATCGCAAGCAAACTGACTGTGGATTAGTTAAGCCAAAACTTCATCTCACATGTGTGTATGTGTGTATACCTCTGTACATACATGCACACATTTTTACTTCACCTTATGAGTGAGTGCTCAAACAGTGCCGGCTACTTTGTGTCACAATGCTTCACAATCATTTTGATCTCGTGGGTTATATTACTGCACTTCAACATGAGTGTAGATGTCCATATAGGGGCTGTGCTGGGGCCCCAGTTGCTAAATTTTACTTAGAATTTTCTCATCCCTGCAACGATGTAGACATCACTCTCCTGAGGATGACATTTTCTGTATAATGCACAGTGTCCCATAAGGTCCAGGTATGTTAGCCCAAGCAGTCCGCTGGCCAGATACACCTGCCTCTCAATGAGCATATTTTAAACTAGATTTAGAACACATTCACTTGTGCTTCAAAAAATATGGATTAATTCTTTATATAATATTAAAGTAGGAATTTAGTTTTTACTAGAAATTTAGAAATTATATTTATGTATACTTTTTGTACTTAGTTATGTTTAGAAGTTGAGTCATTATTGGAAGAAAAGCAAATTATTTTTTCCAAAAACATGATCTCAAAAAAATATATGTGAATTCTCAGGCTGTGCAAAAAGATTTTTCTATACGTATTTCATTGTAAAAATCTATACCCCATTGAATTGTATATTTGAGCAAAGCTTATTTGGAATTAATGAACAATGATGTAAAATGTGTGTGATACACTGAGTTTCATATTATATAAACCTTGATCAATTATTAAATTTTTATGATCTTTTAAACACTTGGTATAAAAAGAACAATTTTAATGATGTGAATGTCAATGTATGTCTTATATTGTTTAGATAGTATTAAAGAGGAATACAAATTAATTTAAATAAAATGTCAAGATCTAATTGTATATTTTCATATAACTTCTTGGTCTAAAAAATAGAAATTAGCTGATTTGAGCATTGATATTGAAATAGTTCAAATGAAATATGTTAAGAATGCAATCAATGGTTCCTATAAAATATTACATAACTAATTACACAAAGCCCAGTAGTGTTCAGACTGTAGTAACATCTGAAATAGGTCTATATTTTAATATTAAAATGAAATTACTCAGGAAAATTAATACTGTAATGATTTTGAAAATATGAGATTATTTCTTTAATATAATTAACATTTAATACAACTTCAACTCCATGATTCAGCATTTTTAATATTTCCGTTATTGTATTATTTAAGGGAAATTCGAAAGGAAAAAGCACTAAATTGTTAGTTATTAGAGCAAAATGTAAATGGAGAATTAGAGAATAAATTAGTAATAGTGGTGATTCAGAGTATGTACATGTTATATTGGAAAATACAGAAATGGAATCTAAAAAAGTTTAATTCAATAAATATTTGTATTACAGCATATTGATTATTTTCCTATTTTATTTCACAAGACAAAGATGATGATTTACTTGCAGTGAAGTGAAACTCCAGGATATTGGTAAGTGTTCACCTTAGTACATGTTAAATTTTGTCCTGTAAAATGCCATAATGAATTGGATGCTCTAAAATCTTCCAAGAGTTGCTTTATATATTTTGTCTATGTTGGGCCATGAAGGTGATGGGATTTCCCTACGGATGATATATGTAAGTTACATTTCTGTAAGAAGTGTCACTGCACTTCTTATG
This sequence comes from Smutsia gigantea, assembly GCA_032199065.1. Taxonomy (NCBI): domain Eukaryota; kingdom Metazoa; phylum Chordata; class Mammalia; order Pholidota; family Manidae; genus Smutsia; species Smutsia gigantea. The sequence goes on from JAVSCE010013459.1 coordinate 23,544, forward strand.
GATTTGAAATTTTTACCCAAATAATGTGTGTGAAATGTTATTTGTGATTTTAATTTGCATTTAATGATTACTAGTGATGCTGAGATACTTTAAGATATTATCCTGACCGAATCTGTGGATTGTCTGTTAATTTTTTTCCCATTTTTAAGTGGGTTAATACTGCTTGCTATTTCTATAAATGCTCTTAGGGGCTCCTTATATATCACATTCTAGAATTTTCATAAAAATGTTAATAATGTGGGGGAGTGAAAACATTCCTAATTGTCACCACTTCATTGACAATGATGCTGGGAAATTACCTGTAGATGTATTTTAGGCTCCCAGGTTGAGAAAGATTTTGGTTATCATGTCAAATGAATATAAATACATTCCATAAACTTTACCTATGTCCAAGGAGAGGGTGTTTTTTTAATGTGAGCCATTGCGATATTAAAATAAACAGATTTTAAGAATAGCAAATAAACAATCTTTTTAGAATAAAGAATATTTTTCAAGCCTGATGTAGGGAATTTCCTGCATAAAACATTTCCACCTGCTAAAAATGGCTTTGCTGATTGCTGCAGAGGCTGTTGGGCCCTCTTGGCCCATAATGTCTACTTGTGCTGTGCTCACCGAAGTGCAGGAAGCTTCTCTACAGATTTCTATAAAGATCTATGTAGAGTCTTCTTTTGCGTACCACGCAGACTCGGTGTTAACTGACAGAACCCCTTATGAGCTGGTCCTTTCCTCATTTCAGGTCTCAACACCCACTATGGGTCCCCAAGCATCTAAACAAGCACATCTCATACATATAAGCCTCTCTACTATCAGCTTTGTATATGCTTCCGAGAAAATCTTTTTCCAGCCTGATTTATCAAACTCTTTTTTCCTTTTCCAAAATTCAAGTAGAATCTCATTCCTTTCTTGAAGCCCAAATTCCTAAGGCTGAACCTAAGATTTCAGGGTGCCTCTTCTCTGCTTTTCTCTAAGCAGGCTTTTCCTTAGCATTTATTTAACTATATTATACTGATTCATTATTTTGTTGACTATCCAAACTTATGAACACCATGAAGACAAAAATATTACCATTGTTTGAGACAATGTCTGGCACATAGTGGGTTTTCAGTAAATACTTGATGGTTGATGACAAATTTATGCTTACAATAGGAAGATAGGTGCCTCCCAGAGAACCTTTAAAATTATAAATACATCTTACTGGTTTAAGTGTCACTTGGAAAAAAATTGTAAATAAGTGTCCTGTAGAACAATGTAATGATTTAGAGAACATAAACAATTGCATTTGGGACTGCCCTTAGGCTTACTGACTGAAAAATATTTCTTTTCTTTTCCTTTTTTTTTATTAAGGTATCATTGACATACAATCTTATGCTCAGGTTTCACATGAGCAACATTGTGGTTACTACATTCCCTCCTATTATCAAGTGCCCACCACATACCCCATTACAGTCACTGTCCATCAGCATAGTAAGATGCTATAGAGTCACTACTTGTCTTCTCTGTGCTATACTGCCTTCCCCATGCCCCCCCATATTATGTGCGCTAATCATAATACCCCTAATCCCTTATCCTTCCCTTCCCACCCACACTCCCCACCCCTTTTCCCTTTGGTAACCGTTAGTCCATTCTTGGGTTCTGTGAGTCTGCTGCTGTTTTGTTCCTTCAGTTTTGCTTTGTTCTTATACTCTACAGATGAGTGAAATCATTTGATACTTGTCTTTCTCCGCCTGGCTTATTTCACTGAGCATAATACCCTCTAGCTCTATCCATGTTGTTGCAAATGGTAGGATTTGTTTTCTACTGTGGCTGAATAATATTTCATTGTGTATATGTACCATATTTTCTTTATCCATTCATCCACTGATGGACACTTAGGTTGCTTCCATGTCTTGGCTATTGTAAATAGTGCTGCAATAAATATAGGGGTGCATATGTCTTTTTGAATCAGGGAACTTGTTTTCTTTGGGTAAATTTCTACGAGAGGAATTTCTGGGTCAAATGGTATTTCTATTTTTAGTTTTTTGAGGAACCTCCTTATTGCTTTCCACAATGGTTGAACTAATTTACATTCCCACCAGCAGTGTAGGAGGTGAAGAACATTTCTTAATTTGAAATAATCAGTTCAGTACCACCCACCCCATAAGGGTATAATCTTTTCTCCATCTAATATATCAAGAGTTTTACAGTTGCTGTTGTCTTCAATTTTTGAATTAATTTAACAGTATAGCAGAAATATAAATAATTATGTTAACTCCAATTTGGTTCAATAGGAGAAAGAGTACAGTAGCCCAGAATATCTGTGATGTTCATATTATCCAAGTGTTTAAGAAAGTATGCACACTTTTGAGATTACAGGGGGTAATTAAAGTCCTCATAACACAAAAATGTTCACTAATAAACTGAAAATGTATAGATATGTCCCCACTGAAAAATTCCTCTTCTTTTCTTAACTCAAGCATCACTGAGCAGTCTCAACTCAGTGGGGAAAATAAAAATGATTTTGTTTTCCAACAATTGTTACTTTTGACTGCGATCTATTAAATTATTTACCCTTTTCAATTTTGCACAACAAGCTGAACAGTTCACACAGCTTCTCAGTTATTTGAATTATAAGAAATCTAGTCCTGTATAGTCTCGTTGAAATCTCGTATCCTGTGTACCCGTGCCTTCTTCTGGCACAAGCTGTTCTGGGACGTCTCTGGAAAAGGAGGAGAAAAGGCCAGAAGTCTTCAGTCCCTTGCTAACTGTGGTTGTGATGAGACTGAATTCCTGATTTCCTGATTTCCCTTTCTTGGATCACTTATGGATAATGCCAGTTAACAAAATGGTGACCCCACTAAACAAAGTCTACGAGTTCCTTAGGGAAATCGTGTTCAGTTGTTTTCCTAGTCCCTGCTAAGGATGCTCTCAGAGAGCCTGTTTATTCCCAGGTTTGGCATATAACCCCAACCCATTCTATGAAAGGAGCAATTCCTCATTTAGAAAATATGTGGGTATATATAGTGTTCCTGTCTTATTATCTAATTGCTGTGACCCCTATATGAAGGCACAAGGAAGGAGCAAAGTCATCTTCTGAACTTTCTAAGGGCTTTGGGGCAAAGGGTTGTCCAATCTCCTTCCCAGACACACATATTACAGCACCTTCTTTTCCCTCTGCTGTCAGCTGCTCTCAAAAGCCTTCCCAATTTCAAGAAACTGCTTGTTCAAGGAGCAAGGATCCCTCTCTATGTCTAGGTTCCCGACTCCAGAGAGGTTTTCAAGTTTTCCAGCAACTCTATCTTCATTCCAACAGCGGTGCCAGTGCAAGCCAGCAGGATTTGCCTCTTAATGACCATTTAAAAGAGTAGCAAATCAGTTGTTCCTTCCAACAAGCATTCCTAGTCTCTATGTGTGGGTCTCTTGAGAAACTCCATCCCAACTTTGAAAGAGAGAAATGCTCTCTCTCATCTCAAACATTACAGTTCCAGACAATGTTTTACCCACTCTATTATTCTCTAGCTTTTCTTGAAGCCTGGATAGAAGGAATGAGAGCTAAAGTGATAGATAAAGGTATGGAAACATGCATTTCTTCTGATTGGTAAGCTTGAAGCATGTGTCTGGTCCCCACCATGTCTGTTTCCTGTAAGAGGTGAGGAAACTTTCATTTATTTTCCATGTAAATGTAGTCCTCTTCGCAGGTCCAAAGAATGCCCACTCAATAATCGATCATTACTTCTAGCCATCCAGTCAAAGTTTGATCTCTAGTTTGTTTACAAATGTTGTAAATTTCTAACATACAGTACATATCAATATCAAATGAAATAAAATCATGAAGTTTTGGAAGTGACACTAGAGTCATGTGTAAGGCTATTTGAAAAAAATAGTGTACATCTTATAATTGTTTATAAACAGTACATAAAATAATATTTCAACACTCAACGCATTCTCTGCTTTGTGAATTAGGACATAACCTCTATTTTATCTCATCTGCAAGGTAACCCAAACTCTTCCTTAAGACACACTATTCTTGTGATGATCAGATGAGTTTTCACTTTTCAAGAATCAATTAGTAGGTCTCCAAGGTTATTTATTCTTTTCTACTTATTGTAATTAAAAGGAATTATTAGATAAGCTCCTAAAGTACGTGTGAGAAATAGTGTTTTGCTATAAAAACTGAGTTGAATGTTTTGAAGAGCTAAAAAAATACATATAATTGGTTAATAGAAGTTATTGATTAGACAGTCATGAATGATTAGAAAAAATAAGTGGAGAAAACTAGAAAAATAGTGCACTTGGGTTGCTTAATGGTCTGTAAGTTCTCATTCCACTTAAAAAATGAAAATAGCAATTGTATATAACAAGTTTGGGTATGCTATATGCAGGGGCTAAGTTTTGATGTTTCAAGCATATTCAAGTAGAAAGACTTGGCACTACAGGAAAGATTAGGGAATGATCGTGTTTGGATGTTTTACACAAAAATTAAATATTTAAACTATATATCAATTTTTAACATTTCCTTCCTTTAATTGATTCAGTCAAAGGGCTTAAATATCTATCAAGTTTTAATAGATCTCTACTTTAACTGACTCTTTCAGCCAATGAATTAGTGGTCCCACATATAGCATAAGAGGGTATCCAATGTTCTGTGCTTTATTTGAACCATATTTAAGTAGATTCATTTCAAATCAGTTTACATTTTTATGATTTTTTTTCTTGAAACAAATACTTTATATACCTTTAAAAAAGCCTTTGAATGGAAACAGCAATTCATTTTCTTAAAGGAAGAATAGTCCAGCTTTTGAAACAGAAAATGGTAAGCTGGAAAAACAGGTTTAAAAAGAGGGCTCAAAGCATCTCTACTCCTACGTTTCCTGACCCAGCTTACTAGAGTCTTTATGCTCTTGTTTAGCAAAAACTTCTATTTCCTCCTTACCCCAGGACATCTGTAGATGAGTAGGCAGTCATAAAATGATAATAGAATCATGCTTCCTCTCTCAGGAGTACTTGACCTGTTCTATGGCAATTCTGGAGGCTTGGTCCTTTAAATGCTTGGTAAAAAAAATAGTGGATTGGCAGCTTTTAGAAAAGGACTGCAGGGAAAACCGTTTTCTTTCTTCTGGCAGTGTCCCTCCAGTCAGGTCACAAGATGCTATTTAGTCCTGTGTAGAAGTTAGCTGTCATCAAACCATCTTGATAGGTAATGAAGTAAATCAAATATCTCTAGCATTCTATTATTAATGATTTTCTATTATAATACTATTATAAAGGTTAATAACATAAAAATATTCAGCTATATTATTAAAAAGAAAAAAAACTATTGTTAAATAGAGCTCAAATGTTAATATCATGTGATAAGCAAAGATACCTTTGGATGATCATTTATAGATAGGTCGGTTAATCTGTCTCTCTGCTGTTGGTTAATCTCTGAGTATTTGCTAATAAAAAATGTTTTGTATTCATCCCATTCACTTAGAAATGAATAAAATTATATTTTATGTGTCTTTTTCAAAGAAAACCTCAGCAGTTTTATATGTCTGTAAGGAACTGCTAGCAAGACCAAGAATTGTTAATACATCATCTAATCCAGATTTCTCACCCTTGGCACTATTGACACTTGGGCCCAGATGATTATTATTGAAGGGGGATCGTTCTGTGCACTGTGGCATATTCAGCAGCATCTTATCTCTATCTACAAGCTACGTAGCAATCTCCTTCCCCAATTGTGACAACAAAAAATAGACTCAATCTGTAACAAATATCCCCAGCAGGGGAAACTGACCCCCCGTTGAGACCGACTGATCTAAAGTACTGGAGAAAGATAGGAGTTCTGAGGCAATGAAATTGTTTTTACAAAGGAGCAAGGGTCTGAATGAAGCATTGAAAACAGTTACCAGCAATGCTGTGTTTTAGAAATAATAGAAAATTAAGATTCAGAAATCAGTACTACTGATGCTCCAGGCTTTTTCCATATATTCTAAAACCTTGTGAGTAATTTAAATAGCTATTATATGTTTAGAAAATGAGAAATCATGGTGTACTGTAATTTGTTGATACCTGATTATTCAGAAGACAGTCTCTCTGAAACTGGCATAGAGCTATGGAAATACGGACCCTGATGGACAGCAACGACTTGTGGATTTAATATCATTTCTTCCGCTGTGAGTCATTCTGCTAGCACACGACTGTCTTTATCAGGTACATGTCATTTCCCTGAAATGAAAACAGCCTTATAATTTAAATCACAAGAAAGAATGATACCTTTGACATGTTTCTTCTGGGCATATGGAACAAAACTTTAGATTTCATTTAACTGTTTAGTAAATCATTCGTTTGTGTCCTTGTAAAAAAAAGTCTAACATGTTTTTCTTCTTCAGTGAAGAATTGTGTCATGGGGTGATATTTCATCAGTGTGTTTGTAGTAATACTTAATTTTACATTAAATAGCATATAGCATATGTATTTTAAATATCGACAATCCGACCAAAAAAAAAAAAATCCCAAAGTAGAAAGTGAGGATGACCTGCATTTATAAAGATGTGAAGAAAACATCAAGATGAAGACATGTCTCGTTACACAGTTTATCAAAACCAGTAGTTCTTAAACCTGGCAGCATATTAGAACCATGCAGGAGACTTATCCACAGCTTCCTAAAGAGTAATTAAATCAGACTCTCTGAGGAGTTGTTTTGGCACTTATGTCTTTTCAAGGCTTCCCATTGGCTCACACGGGAGTCAGGGCTGGGAACCCACTACCCAGGTTCTCGCAGTGTGGCGCACAGACCCCAGCGGCTCCTTAGATGCTTACAGTGGTACATAGGTCCGAACCATCTTTATGTTAATATTGAGATCTTATTTTCCATTCGTGTTGTTATTCTTTTGCAAGCATGGGGTGGAGTTTTCCATAGGCTAAAGTGTATACCATATCAGAAACATGTAATGGACTTACTGCTTCTATTTTCAATGAATTCACATATAAATATGCTAAAATTTCTCAGTTTTAATTTCCATTTTGATAACTATTAATAGACATAGTTATGTTTTTTTTAAAAAAAAGCTCTTCGGGGGCCTCAGTAAATTTTAAGAGTATAAAAGAATCTGGAATATCAATTACTTGGGAACCACTTATCTAAACCAATGTCTAAGCCTAATCTAGGCATGACAAATATGAAACATCTTTAACCCCAGATTTCCTCATGGTCTGCATCATTTCTGAGCATTGCTTTACACATGCGGCTATAGCCTCCTTTCGCTCTGATGACTGGCGAAATTCCATGAAACTACCTCTTTTGATGTCACTGGTGCCTAGAAAATTATGATGACCCTTCCTATGTAAAGGAAAACTGCCTTTTAAGAAAGTGACCTACTGTAGCATATGTGGCATTTTAACCTAATATTATAGTTCTTTTTAGCATTATATGAATAGGCTATGAAAAATGTAACCAAGCCTGAATCATGTGGGATAGTTATATAAATGTAAGTTCCTGAAATTGATTATATTGGGTGGAATTTGGTACACTTTGAGTGCCATAGATACAGAACTGAAGTATAATTAAGACTGATTACAGAAATTTAATCTTTTGTTTTAGAGTCTATAATTTGAGAGCTGTAAACTTTAATGCCACACATGCTGAATGGTATGAAAACTCTGAATTTGGTGCAGCCAGTCTGATTTTTTTCTGTGTCCTTCAATGTTAATTGGAATAATTTTATATAACAGAATAAATATTTGTATTAATGCATATTCAATGTGAAAATCATAATTGTCTATTTTAATTATACATATTATTCAATCAGAACACTTCAGTTCTAAGTTAACATGTTATCTAGATATATCCAATATGAAGCATTAAGAGCTCTTCTGTTTGTTCCAATTAAGCTTTTCTTGGACCATCTACATACAATTTCTTTTATTTTTAACTTTAGAAATAATATTGTTTTATTTATGAAAATTACTCAAACAGATTATTTACTATTTCTTATACTTTCACTAAGAATGTTTGCTGCTCATTTCCTTGGTGCCTTAAGATGTTTTCTAGTTTTTAAATGTTATTGTTCTATGCTATTTTATAATACTATATAGTAGAAATTGAATTCACAGATAACTGGATTCTGAGTTTAAAACTTCTAATGTAATAACTGCACAGCTGGGAGCAAACCAAATTTTGAGGCACCAATATAACAGGAAACTGAATTGGGTATCGTTGTTAATAAGCACAGTTCCACTGAAATAAATGGCACAGAAATTTAATTCACGTCATGGAGCCTTGGAACAATACAAATAATGTATAATAAGATTATCACCTAACATTGATATAAAAGTCATTCAATAAATTTATATTGAACAATCAATGCCGTCCATGCATTACACAAGCACTAAAGATTCCAAAATAAAACACTCTCCTTACCCTCAGTTCACTAACTTTCTTTGTAGTTATATGCTATCTGTCTCTATAAATACAATCATAATTCTAGCTTTCCGTGGATTTTTTAACCTCAAGTAGGACAATGATCTCAATCCCTTACCATATAGAGATGAGGCATTGCAGTTTATACAAAAGGGAGAAAATGAATCTGCTTCTCTCCTGATCCTTCCATTTGCTGGAAAAATAATCACTGTCAATTCATGGTTGCCAAGAAATAGTATATCCAAACAATTCTGCTTCTTTTAATAATTTTTTTGAAAAGAAGGTTAAGAATCAAATAACCACACAACCAAGTGAAATTACTTGTAATCTTCTTGTCTGAGCTATTTTAATTAAATAGGTTGTAGTATAATGAGTAAAGGGAAAATTACTATTTAGTGATCATGCAGGCTTTGTGGAAGGAGCAACAGAGCTTGTAAAAGGGGTTGAAGAGTGAAAATGAACATTGAGGACTGTTAAATAATTTAATTCAAAATTGCTCCAATTATCTTTCAGGCATTGTTTCCCCCAATTTTACTACCTTAAGTAAAGAAATGCCTGGCTATTTTTAACTTCTATCATTTGCGGACAGAGTTTTTTTTTTTTTTTAGCTTGAAATCTAAAAACCAAACTTTGCTTACTTTATTCAAGTATTGCTTAGGGAGAGTGAGATTCCTAGCCTGGCATCCGGCAGTCTGAGGGACAGAAATTGTACCCGAAAGTAAAATTGCTTGCGTTCTTTACAGTAAAGCCATGGAACTGATGAGATTAAGGCTTTGGGGACAATCCTGTGTTACAAGATGATCCGGTGTAAACTCCCCTAGAGGGAGTGAAGCCATCTGGCACTTCAGGAGGGTTTGGGGGCCTGGTTCACAAATTTACTCTCTAATCTGTGATCTGATAATATCTGAAGTCAGTCCAGTATATGTGGGGATGAAGACACAACACAGTCTTCATAGTTTCTTTGTTGTATAAAATACACAGCTGTTACACATGAGAGTTTTTTTTAACTGGATGATCTTCGTTGCCACTCTCCTCAGCCAAGACCTGATGATTGCCTGGATCCGCTATTTTTCCTTTGTTCAGTTCACTTCCAGTGTTCACATGTCTTCTCACCAACAGGCACATGGGGATGAATCATAGTGTGTAACAAAGCAGGCAGTTAAGAATTAGCGGAGATAATAAGCAGTGGTCATATTGTGCGAGGTCTTGCAAGCAGACTTATAGAAGTGTTAGGATTGTAATGAGGAGTCACTGAAGGCTTTTGTGTGGGTTTAACTCATCCTCTTAATCTAGATCCACCATTAAAAAAAATATTGCGTCTTCAAAGAATGTTAATTTATTCTGTCAAAGTCAAGCTCTATTACCACTCTAAATTTCAAGATAGATACCGTGCCTCTAGTTTACTCTCCTCAAACCCATACTGCATACTGACAGCAAATTAATCTCTCTAACATGTACCTCTGCGCTTCTTGATATCTGCCCAGTTCAGATTCATCAGGCTTGCTGTTGCCTCCAAAATAAAGTCAAGAACCTTTTGCATGGTGTATTTTTCTGGATTCAATTCAACTACATAAACCTAACAGACATTCAAGATAGTGCAAATAGTAATACTATTTGATTTTATTGTTATGTTTTATGATAACATGATGATGGGAAAAACTGATTGACTTTTTCTTATGCGATTCTTTCAGACTGTTTTTTGTACTAGAGATAATGACCATAGTTAACTCTGAGATATCATCTTTGCATTTTGCAATCCATGAAGAAGTAGAAAAAGCCTTTTACTTAATAACTGAGAAGGAAACTGTTTATCATATGAATTTTCTGGGCAGGTGTAGGACTCTACAATGAGCTGTCGGAGTTATACAGAGAGGAGGAGAAATCTTCCAAAACTGAGATGGTTGCTGTTTTCCAAAAAAAAAAAAGCAATAGATACAGATCAGGAAGAAATTTCAGAGATGCATTTCACAAGACAACAAGATCCCTTATAATTTACCCCCATACCTCTTCTAATCCCTGCATTGATACTGACATATCATATATTCCCATGTCCCATTTACTTATACTGAAATCTACTACTGCCTCTCCTTTCCTCTCTCTCTCATCTCCTCTCTCCTATTCTCCTTCCTCTACTCAAGTCCTCCATACCCATGACTTAGGACTTCATCTTACATACAAAAACTCAGTTTAAGTCCTTACTTCCTCTGTGAAGTCTCTCCCAAACCTCCCAGGAGAAGAGCTATCCTTCTCCAGAGCTTACTCACCCTCAGTGAGAATTGATGCTTTACATTCTATTGTCTTTTGGTGGATATATTTCTCCCACTGTATCTAGTCAAACCTGCTAGACATGAAGCTTCATAAGTACGCAAACATGCAGAGAAAGAAGAGAACTCCTTTTTTAGGAATCAGAAGTTAGGGTCAACATTTTTCAAGTTCTTTAAATACTTGATATGCTGTCTGATCTTTCAATTAATGACAGAGCAAGATGGCATATTTTCTAAAAATTGTGAACAAAAAAAATCATATTCTATACCTCTTATACACTATCTCTAACATAGAAATATAAACATGATCTGGAATAAAATGAAGTAATAATACATTTATTTGTTCAAAACTAATTATGTATGTCAAGCAAAGCTCTCAAAGACTCAGAAGACTCAAAATTCTCAAGTTCAAGTTATTTCTCTGTTAATGTGTGGTTTAGTTGATAGGCAGAGATTAAACAGCTCTGTGAAAGTTAAATGCATATGCAGAGAAAGAGAGACATATACTTCCTTCAATTTTTTTCCTTTTCCTAACAGTTGATTACACATACAAATCACTGACAGAAATACTTCCTCTTGTTTCCATAAACAGAGTGTTTTATAAACAGATAAACTGTTATACTGTTTAAGTAAAATGATAAAATTTTATCAATGTGATTGAAATGACTTGAGGAAAAGTTTGTTAATATGTGAGATGTTTGTTTGATCTAGAGTATTAATAAGTACATTTCAATTGCTATCAGAGGGTGAGACTTTGGTAAGTCAAAAAGAATGTGTGTGTATCCTTATTAAAAAGATGGATACATCAAACTATGCCAACTTCAGGCAATTTGTTAATAAGATTTTCCAGTTAATTTCCCTTGGTCTGATTGCACAATTATCAAAAGTTCTGAATGCTTTTTTTTTTTAATTTTCCCATCAGGACAATGAGCTGAACAGAGGCACAAATTATCGAGTTTACCTTTCAGTTATATTCTCACTGTAATTTCATAATTAGGTTTTCTGATTTGTGCATTCATACATTGAATGTCTGGTGGATGAGTCAGTTCCCCTAAGCCGATTTAACTGAGATCCATTGAGTTTATGAATTTCTATGTCTGCCTCGAATGTCTCAAACTAAAATTTCCTCCCCCTAATCAGTGTCTGAGAGGCCAGCTGGTTTATTCTATAAGAGCTCCATGAATTTATTTCTATTTTAATATAAGGCATGCTTAAGAATAAAAGGTCAGTGGCATGTTACCTCACTACTACTCAGCATTCCTGGCTCAATACAAGTGAGTTCATTATCAGGAGGAGATTTGAAGGCATGGAAAATGGTAAGAGTTGTAGGTCTAAGAGCTCTATCCTGTACAGGAAAAAAAGAAAATGGTTATAATGAGTCAAAGTCAGATCTGAGGCAAGTGTGACAGTTACTAGAATAAGTTCAGCAATACGAAGACTGGAAACTGAGCTAGAATAGGTCATGTTTAGGGAGTAAAACCATGTTAGACAGAGGGTGAGTACTGGGGTGAAAGGGGTAGTATTGAGTGGGAGATAATCTGAGTGCAAAAAGTGAGGGGTGATGGAAGGAACACATTTAACTCCTTTATTGCTGTTTTCTCTCTTCAAAGCACTCATGAGTACCTCTGAATTTCAGTGTGGTTTACGAGGGGAGAGAGGAAAGTGAAAATCCAATATTTGTCCTACTTGTGTAAGCAATCATTAATAAAAGAAAAACCTTGCCTTTGAAAAAGAAGTCCTAAAAAAATAACAACTCAAGATTGGATTATTGAAAAGGTAAAAAGCCTAGCAACAAACTCTGTTATAAGTGAGTGAGCATAGCAACCCACTATGGTTATGTGTAATCTCTGAACTGGAGCTGTCCTTCACCCTGGAGTAGCCTAGCTTTATTTTAATTACTGAATTGAAAACCCAGAGAAACTGAAATGTATTTATTTAGTTATTTGTTCAATTATTTATTAACATTAAGGTACCAATTTCTGTGATAGGGTCTAAGGATACATAGGAAGAGAAAAAAGCAGAGATTTTTGGAATTCAAGATTTTCTCAAGATTTCAAGACTTGGTACAAAGCACACAAAACAATAATGCTAACTTGAACCTGCAGTTTTCCTTCTAATGTTCTAGCTAATCAAGTGATTATTTTGAAATCTTAGCATTTTATGAACAAAAAGATGGATAAAATGAGCCTTTATCTTCTTTTAAAAAAGTATGTATATTTTATATAGTGTCTGAGGCAATCGACTGTAGTTGGTATGTATCCTTTCCCTTCTTTAAATAGGTCATATCAAGTTTTCCCAGTACAACTCAACGGTTCTTTCCTTCTCCACTTCTCCGCTTCCTTTCTTCCTTCTTTGGATGAATATTGATTTTCTCTGTACAGTCTGCTCAGGGCTGAGGAAATAAACATAAACATCACATTTTGCTGTCATTAAACATCTTATGGCCTTATTAGTAAGGAAAGACAAACAGAGATCCCCTTGTAATACACCTTTACAGTGCTGCAAAAATAGGTACGAGAAAGAATGAGGGATAACAGAGAGAGTGATTCATCCCACTTGAGAATCCAGTGCAGCTTAGAAGTTATAAGTAAGCTAAATGTAAAACATAAAGAGATTTTTTTGGAGGGGGGGGCGGGGAGCCCAAGAAAGAAGATAAAGAACAAAGAATCAAGTGTAAGAGGGAATGTGTTCACAGAACAGCAAATAATTGGTTTCCTTACCGTGAAAGGGGCATGAAGGACCTGAGAAGTGAGGTTGGAGAAGTAAGCAGGGGGGATGTGTGTGCTCTCTGAGAACTGCTCTTTACCTTGTACGCCGCCGTACCGATTCAGTAACAATTCTTGACCTTAGACATATCATCAACATGCCGGCAATGTCTCAAAGTGAATTTGGATGCTGTATGGAAGGTATATTAAAAGGATGTAAGTCTGAGATCAGTGTCATGTTTCCACAATCCAGGGAAAAGATAAGGCCTGATCTACAGCAGGACTGGTGGCTTTTTTGTAACTTCATGTTCATCTCTTTCAAATTTAAAGTTCATCTTGGAAATGTAACTTCAATAATGAAACATTGGCATCCTGTTAAAAATAATAAGAGCACTTTTTTTTTACAATTGGAAAGAAAATGTTTGTGGAACATGATCCATGATTTTATGTTTGTAGCATCCTGAATATAACAATTTTTGGAGATACTTAGATCATTTATATCCTTAGTTTCAGGGCTGAATGAAAATCTATTTGAGACAGGGGACCTCACACACAGTGGGCCATTTTAATGTAAACTAGAACTCAGTATTCTAACCGCCACTCTCAGCAAAATAGCAAAGTAATAATTCACAAATATACTGCTATTTTTAATCTATTGTGTTCACTGAAAACTCTAATATATTTCAGTGTGGAAGAGTGTATGGCATTTTTCCCAGTGTCTACACAAATTCACACATGACTCTAACAAAGGGAATCTATGTTTTGATTATGGGGGTTAGAGCATAAATAAAATATGCTTCAGGGAATACACATTTTCTATAGTAGTCTGTGACAGATGTAACTCAACTTCAGTATTTCATCTGGTTGACAGATACCTGTGTGCTGAGAAAACCAGGTTAACACTTGGCTATAGGCTACATGTTTTGCAACAGATAACTTTATTCTGAGACGGTCTTCAGCTACAGGGTAAAAAAGCTTCAGAGAGCTGAGGACTTCTCTGTTGTTAACTCTATTAAAAAATCCTGAAAATGAGGGTGAGGTTGGGCAGGTGGCAGGACGCATCTTGTTTACATGTAAATTTAACTTTCTTTATCTGATTTTTGTAAAGATTATTATTTGGTAAAATGCATAATATATTTATATCATAAAATACTTTTAATAGAGGTTATCTTATTAAGACAAAGGGTTTGGGCAGAGAGAGAAAGAGGGAGAAGGAATATTTTTTTCTGATCTGATATTTGTGAATTAGAATTTTTTCTGTGTTGCTGAGAGTCGGGGTAGAGTAGTGAGCTCTAGTTTTACACTAAAATGGTCCTCCTTCTGTAGGGTCCCCTGACTCAATAGATTTTCATTCATTCCTGAAGCCAAAGACAGAGTTTATCTAAATATCTTTAATAATTGTTATGATATTTAGAAAGCTTTCTATCTGATTATTGCTGGATGCTGAGCAGAAAATTGGAATATTATAAAAACTCTACTGTTTGTAATTGTGATTAACTGATCCATTCTGTTTAACTGATACTCCTGCAGACATAAAATGATATTTTTTCATGAATGGGGAAGGGTTATTAACTTAAAGAATGTTGAAGTTGGACTGGACATATGGAAATCCATCTTCCTTCCAAAATAGGACAACATTCTATGATGTGCAGGATCAACTTTAACTCTTCTTTTCATGACATTAACTTGAAAAAACAAACATAGATGGGAGGATTTATAGACAGATAGGTACGTACATACATACATAAAGAGTTCTTGAAATTTAGTTAGAGCTCTGTAGGCTTTCCTTTAATGAGGATGAGGATGAAAATAATGGAAAAACTTCTTTGGCTACATTTTAGTATTTCTAATTCTACATTTTCATGTTTACTATGGGGCCTGAAATTTTCTTTCTCCAAACTTCTACACATCTCATATCATTCTTTTCTCTGGAACAATTGTGAGTTAAATAAAGGTCACTTCCAAAATGCAAGTTCTGAAAACCCATTCTGTGTGCTTTTCTTTCTTTTTATTTTTTTTAGATTGCTTCAGTTAATTTCCAGCAAAGCTGTACTTTATTTCTCAGAAATTGGCAATATGAGGGCAACTTGGTGATTTCTTCAGAAACCTTACAATGGAGATTTATTTATTCTAGGCTCTGAGTAGTTCTCAGAATTTTATTTTTTCTCTTCTCTTTAGAAACACAAGGTCAATTTTTTTCTTTTTTTGTCCTATCAAAACCTAAATAATACTAGTAATGATAATTACTACAATAACCCCAAACACATATCATTCATGAGGTCAATTTACTTAAAATATATATTTGTCACAATAAGAATATCACACTGCTACAGGAGAGTCCATTTGCATTTACAGTGGCATAAGTTCTGGATTTTAATCAATGATCCCACAGCTGGTCAGAATACAGCCCAGAAAGGGAAATCAGAAATCAATTCTTTCATAGTAAAGGGGTGTAAGGATTTATAATCCCTGTTTTGATCATCACAATGGATTTGACTGTTGTTTGGCACATAGTTTTTGCAGAACTGCAAAGCTATTAGCCAATTGCTTCTTGGTCAGACTAAGCATATACTATGTTTCACTAAATTCTATCGAGTGTGAGGGAGAGGTAAAATCAGTTGTAAGCTTAATTGCAAGCGTCAAGAAATATCTAGCATTTACTGTGGCCTTTGAAATGTATATGGGCATCATTAAAGTGGAACTACAGGATTTACATATACTGAGAAATAAATAGCAGATTAACAGAAGTGTTGACAAAACGTGGCCCATGGACCACTTGTATCAGAATCACCTGGCATGCTTGTTACATTTGCAGATCTTTTGATCTAATGACTTCAGAGGTCTATGGTAAAGCCTAGTTAGTAAATGCATTTAAAAAAAATGATTATGCCCAATGAATAATGAGAAACACTGGTTTCCAAAACTGCATGCTTTCGTTGTTATTAATCTTTAGTTCAGACCCCTCTGAAATAATTCTAAAATAAGAAATATGGTTTTAAAACTATTTAGAGAAATCTTTTCTTGCTTGAGAAAAGCACAGGGAGAGACTGTAATAGCCCATGCTTGCTTTACCATATGTGACTCTATCCAGATGTAGATAATGGCCAAACAATTCTACAGATGAAACATTAAGTGTAGTAGTTGACCCTGAAGTACTCTTTTTATTTGTGTATGATAGAACAAAAAAACATAAGTTACAGACAGAAGACAATAGAAATTGTTCACAAAATTATAATTTATAACTTCATTTTGATGTTTCTAACACCTGAAGCTAGCTACTCATCAAAAATGGGGAAATTTTACATTATTTTAAATAAGCCAAATTAAGCACAAACTATGTGTAACCCCTTTATGAAGTTATTGTTTTTGTTATTACAAGAGGTTTTTTGATAGAATTCATCAATAAATATTCACACATTCTGGAAATATTTGGAAAGATGTGCTTACACACTTACTTTAAAATAAATCTGGATTTGACCTAATGATTGGAAGACAACTTGTACCCAAGTATTGGGTTTTAATGTTTACTAAGGAATGATATAATTTTGAACACAAATCCATGTATCTGTAGTCCTAATAACAAGGCAATATATTTTCATTCAAAATATAAATTCCATCCACTGCTTAATTATTCCCTTTTGTAAACAAATGCATAGTGGTTAAGAGCATAGTCTCCACTGACAACTGCTGCCATTTTTCAGCTAGTCTTTAGCTTCTCCATGCCTCAGTTTCCACATCTTCGCAGTTGAGGAAATGTTCTTACCCCAGGTGTTGATTGAATGAGTTACTATATTTAAAGTGTTTGGAACAGTGCTTGGCCCATAGTAGATGCAATATCAATATTAGCAATCATTATTATTATTATTATTATAGTATAGGTTTTCAATTTTAAACTTTGAAGTCTCTTCTGAATATAAACAAGTGTTACTTGTAAACAATGCATGTGTAAATGATGAAAAGAATAGTGTATTTATATCATCATTAAAAAATAAATGTTACAAGTGGTTTCATGTCATCCTGCTTCCTCTCTTAGTAATTGTACAGATCTTTTCATGTAATGTCTAATGAATGAAAGAAATGTGAAAACATTTTCTCCATATGGTATTGCTACAGAACAACTTCTAGGAAGAGATTTGTTCAATAATAGCACAGATGTTCCAATCTTTATTTCCACAAAATGCCAAGATATGTCTGCTGGGAACAAAACCAGGGGGTAATTTGTGCAAATCATGGTATGTTAAGTGCATTATACATTAAGTGTTTGTCTATTAGTGTTAGAAAAATAATGTCTTTTAAACTTCTGCATCCTGTTGTCTACGCCATAGCAAAGAACAGGATTAGCCTAATAAAAGAGTAATGAGGAACTTAAATTCTGTGCCACACATCAAGAAGAGGCTTTGCAAGATAAATGTTATCTGGCATTTAGTTTTCCCTGAGAAGCTGAGAATTTGACTGTTTCTTCCTCTATTAGAGATTGCATAATATGCACAGCTATTGTAGCTTAAAGCAACCACATTTTCAGCTATGCTCACTGCATGGGCTACATTTACATTGTGACATTTGGCTATCAATTTAAATTAAATATTAAAATATACAGAATAATAGTCCAATCAAACCTCAATTCTCTATTAATTAGCACATCTGTTGGCAACATATATATGGTGTCAGAGCATCATGAATGCTAGACATTTGTGTTCTTCAGGGTAGATCAGCATGTTTACCATTTATCTTCTTAATACTCCTTTGGCCAGTTGTTGAACTTGTATAACTAATTACAACAAAAATTCCTTTGATATTTTCACATTTTTACTCAGATGTGTCCACTTCAACTATTCAGCTTGTCATTCCACTGCTTATGAAAGCAGGTGTCTTATATGACATGTCCTGCAGCTACTAGTCCTTAGGTATCCCACGCTGCTGTAAAGTGATGAATTCATTGCTTCATTTGTTTTCTGTGTGGCTCCCATTTCTAGTGCTCAGACTAAATAATAGAGTCTGCCATTCATTACAAGAAGCTCTTGCTTAAGAAAATTGCATCCCTTTCCCCTGATCTCTTTTTAATTAGCAAACATGTAAGATGCCTTTCTGGAAAAACCTTCTCTTTCTGTTATTTCTTATTCAATAGACACAGTTGTTACTTAATGCATCTGATTTTTTAGCCCATTTGACTTATTTATGAGGTTTTTATTAAAATTCTACTTAATGAAATGACCTCTCTACTCAGAATGATCAATGAAATACTCATTTCCTGGTAAAAGGTGAAAATTATATTGTCGCTAAAATCCTTTTTTATTAAATGAAAACTTCCAATAGTTTGAGTGGACTATAAATATATTTAACAACTCACCAGATTACTATCAAATATTTGTTTATTTTCCTAATGAATTTTCTCCTAAACCCTCTTCTGGTAATGGGACCTAGATTTGGAATCAATGAGTTTTTGAAACTTGAGAGGTCATTTCTTCAGTTCTTCTTCAGGTGTTTCTTCAGGCTTTCTTGTCTGCATCTTTAGGTCGTATGATTCTAACTTGTTTTGCAAACGCAGGTGGAGAAGAGAAGTGAACTAGATCTTTCATATTGGAGGAAGGCTGCTCAGCTGTCACATAATAAAGCTGCCACATTGCTTACTCTCACCGCACAAATAATTATTATGATCCACTTTATTCCACTCACTTACTGAATTTTATGTATTTAAATGGTACTTTCACCATTAATTCCTACTATCATATTACTTGGAAAATAGATACTTTTGGAAAACTAATATTTATCCTGTTTTTTATTTTCCTGATACCATATGTAGAAATATATACATGAGGATTTTGTTAATTCCTTTAAATTCCTTATTTGGTTTATTTATGTGATGTACCCAAATGTCTATACTTTATATAATTATGCAAATGATGAATTAAAAGAATAAATAATTTACACAGTAATTTTCTCTCTAGATAGTCCTGATTATCTGAATTTTCATGTTTAAATTGTATATTCCACTGTCATTTTTTTTTTGCTCTGCATATATCTATTTTCCTACTTCTAAGTGTGCAAAGATGAATTATGATGAACAAAATTGTGACTCATTCATCTATTCATTGAGTAATACTGTTCTTACATTAAATATTTCCTTGAGCAATAATGGCTATCATGCATTGAAGTATGAACAAAAACACTGAAATAGTTCTAATCATGACATTTTACAAGAATTTCAGTAAAGAACTATGTGATGAATATAAGATAATGAATAGTGATTAAAGTTACCACCTGTCTCAATTTAATCAAAGAAAAAAGAATACTCAAATCAGAAAATGAATATGGATTATATCATCTTGAAAATGCATCTATTTTTGTTGTACTTGAAACTTTTTGGTATCTAACTCAGAGACTAGTCTTTCAGGAAACTTGATTTCCAGTATCGTGTGAACTTCTAAATTTAAAACAAAAATATCAAACACAGAACACACACTCCTAAGAGAAATTAAAGAGGACACTAACAAATTGAAATGCATCCCATGCTCTTGGCTAGGAAGAATAAATATTGTCAAAATGGCTATACTACCTAAAGCAATCTACAGATTCAATGCAATCCCTATCAAACTACCAACAGCTTTCTTCAATGAACTGGAACAAATAATTCTAAAATTCATATGGAACCACAAAAGACCCCGAATAGCCAAAGCAATCCTGAGAAGGAGGAATAAAACAGGGGGAATTACACTCCCTGACTTCATGCTCTACTACAAAGCCACAGTAATCAAGACAATTTGGTATTGGCACAAAAACAGACCCACAGACCAGTGGAACAGAATAGAAAATCCAAACATTAACCCAAACATATACAGTCAATTAATATTTGATAAAACTGCCTTGGATATACAATGGGGAGATGACAGCCTCTTCAGCAGCTGGTGTTGGAAAAACTGGACAGCTACATGTAAGAGAATGAAACTGGACTACTGTCTAGCCCCATACACAAAGGTAAACTCAAGGTGGATCAAAGACCTGAATGTAAGTCATGAAACCATAAAACTCTTAGAAAAAAACATAGGCAAAAATCTCTTGGACATAAACATGAGCAACTTCTTCATGAACATATCTCCCGGGCAAGGGAAACAAAAGCAAAAATGAACAAGTGGGACTATATCAAGCTGAAAAGCTTCTGTACAGCAAAGGACACCATCAGTAGAACAAAAAGACATCCTACAGTATGGGAGAATATATTCATAAAAAACGTATCTGATAAAGGGTTGACATCCAAAATATATAAAGAACTCATGCACCTTAACAAACAGAAAGCAAATAATCCAATTAAGAAATGGGCAGAGGACATGAATAGACACTTCTCCAAAGAAGAAATTCAGATGGCCAACAGGCACATGAAAAGATGCTCCACATCGCTGATCATCAGAGAAATGCAGATTAAAACCACAATGAGATATCACCTCACACCAGTGAGGATGGCCAACATCCAAAACACAAACAACAACAAATGTTGGCGAGGATGTGGAGAAAAGGGAACCCTCCTACACTGCTGGTGGGACTGCAAATTAGTTCAACCATTGTGGAAAGCAGTATGGAGGTTCCTCAAAAAACTCAAAATAGAAATACCATTTGACCCAGGAATTCCACTCCTAGGAATTTACCCTAAGAATGCAGCAGCCCAATTTGAAAAGGACAGATGCACCCCTATGTTTATTGCAGCACTATTTACAATAGCCAAGAAATGGAAGCAACCTAAGTGTCCATCAGTAGATGAATGGATAAAGAAGATTTGGTACATATACACAATGGAATATTATTCAGCCATAAGAAGAAAACAAATCCTACCATTTGCAACAACATGGATGGAGCTAGAGGGTATTATGCTCAGTGAAATAAGCCAAGCCGAAAAAGACAAGTATCAAATGATTTCACTCATATGTGGAGTATAAGAACAAAGAAAAAATACTGAAGGAACAAAACAGCAGCAGACTCACAGAACTCAAAAACGGACTAATAGTTACCAAAGGGAAAGGGACTGGGGAAAATGGGCGGGATGGGAGGGATAAGAGGGAAAAAGGGGCATTACGATTAGCAGATGTAATGTTGGGGGGGGCACGGGGAGGGCAGTACAACTCAGAGAAGACAAGTATTGATTCTGTAGCATCTCACTACGCTGATGGACAGTGACTGTAATGGGGTTGGTGGGGGGGACCTGATGAAGGGGTAGTTTAATAACT
Organism: Smutsia gigantea; assembly: GCA_032199065.1. Lineage (NCBI taxonomy): Eukaryota > Metazoa > Chordata > Mammalia > Pholidota > Manidae > Smutsia > Smutsia gigantea. The sequence continues at coordinate 45,106 of JAVSCE010013459.1, forward strand.
GTAATATTGCACATGTAATTGTAAATTAATGATAATAAATTATATTATTTAAAAAAAACAACATTCAGAGAAGTTAATAAAAAAAACACAGAACACGAAGATTTTTTTAATTAAAAATGCAATTTTTGAGCCAACAAGGAATTAAACAATTAAAAGGAGCCAATAACCTAACCAAATATCACATGTAAGGTATAAAGTATGAAAAACACTCATAGATTAAAAAATGAAAACTGTGGTTCATTACACACAAGACTTAACCCTTTCAGGTGGAAAGTAAAAAGTACAGAAGCCGCAGCTAAGGGTAGGAGACACAATAAAAGAGAGAGAGAGAGAGAAACTGGAAGAAGGCAGTGGAATAAAAGAAAAAATAATTACCATCTTGTAGCTCTGGGAGGAAGGGGGTTCCCCACCCAGGGAAAGTTCCTTATGAATCTGATGAGACTGAAAGAAAACAAGGGTGAGGGGTTGGAAATGAAAGGGTTTTTATTCTCCTGGCTCAGTCTCTCCTTGCTCTGAACCTGGCTGCTCGGCTCTCTCTCTCCTGGAGTGCTCTGCTCCCTCTTGCTCTGCTACTCTTACTAAGCTCTGTCGTTCTGGCTGCAGTGGGCTCAGCTTCCCCATGACCCCTTGCCCCAGGAGCAGCTCCATGGGTGGGTCCCTGGTAACTGGCAGGTGCCTGACCAATGATGCACCAGGAACAGAGGGGAGAAGAGAATAGCTGTTTCATCCCCACGTCTTACCGCAGACCTGCACTCCCATGATGGGGGGCTTGGGGGGAGCCACCAGTAAACATCACACTGATGTGTTAACAGGCTCTTATATGTATATACAATGGGCACTATCAAGGCCAGGCAGGAATTCTGGTCAAAAATTTCCATTTACTCCACACATCTAAATAATGCCAGGATAGCTAGTCATTACTAACCATGAAAATAATGGAGACACAGCCATGTAATAAAACATGAAAAGGGAATTGTTGCCTAAAAGCAAAATGTATAATTTTATAGCTTGAAGTTTGAGGATGTGACCCACAGTGCTTTAAATCATAGTTATTGCTAAAGTGCATGAGCAGGGAAGGAGGGAGGATAAAATGAACAATTTAACATGACGATGAAGGGTTGTGTGTCCCCTCTGTGCACATGGAAACCATGAGCTGCAATGCTCCTTTGCACTGCAGCACTTTCTTCAAAACCCTGAAAAGTTGTGTGATTTAGTAAAGTATAACATAGACTATGATATGAGTTACATTACCAGCCATCCACAAATAAAAACAGCGTGATGAAGCTGGGGTCATTGCAGAGACCACCAAATACCAAACTTTTGAGAAAAGAAATGGGTGAAGCTAAATGTAAACAGAATCATCAGAATAGCACCAGATCTGTCAAAAATGCATCTCAACCTTAAACTTTTTAAAAAAATGGTGCCTTGAGGAATCATTTAGCTCTTCTGGTATACGTCCATATTTGTATCTCTCAGTCTAAACTTAGTTTCTCTTAACTGCTTTCTTTTTGGACATTAGATCTTAAGCATCATTATTCATAGCAGGACAGAAAACATATTATCTTGTATCATTTGTCTTCAGATGATATAAGGGAAGATTTTTGGATCCAGATAGTGATAAAATGAGGGTCTGTCCATAAGGTGTTCCTTTACCTCAGCAGTCTACACAGTCTATAGGTTGAGGGAACACGTAAAAAGAAAGTCCATAAGGGAACAGAGTGTTTGTTGAGTTCTGTTGTTTTTTTCTCTTTAATATTTTGGATCCAAAAATTTAGTTTACATAATAGGCTATTTCAGATCACAAAAACACTGCAGGTCCCAAAGTCGAGGGAATGCTTCCGTGGCAGTGGTACCACAAAGCAGTTTCACTTGAAGAAACCAATCACCTCAACCATGGTGTTCTTTGCCAATGGTGTTCTGTTTCCCCCAAGCATGGAGTATTCTGAAGACTGTCAGAGATATCCAGACCTGTGATTGTCACCTTAAAGAGGATCAGGACACCAAAGGCCAGAAGAATGATGACCTGAGCTGGCTTCAGTGAGATCAGTTAAAGACGAGGGCAAAAGGCTTAGCGTAACTGAAGGACATTAATTAATTACCTCAGCATAATTGAAGGACATAAATAAATTAATGAACTGAGTCACCACGAGGCTTTGTGTTGTTGTAAGGCCTGTCTGGTTGTAGGTCAAGCATTCAGGAGACGTTCAGATATCTGGTAATGACACCCCTTGGCACTGTGGGTGACCTGGAGGGCATGGACACAAATTTATGCTCTTGAGGAGATAGTTACTAAAACATGACACACATGGAGCCCCATGTACTGTTTTGCTCTAGAATAGATGAGTTGAATTTATCTCTGAAGAAAACAACGTCTTCCCTGTGTTAATAAAAAGAGCAAAGGTACAGAAACAGTGATTGTAGTAAATACTGGACCACAGCATTTACTGGTTTCTGCAGCTCACCGTGACACAGCTACTACAGGGATTCCGGTGGTACAGAAGAAAGCCTTCCATCAAACTGCTGCCTGATAGCATTTCAACTGGCTTTTCAGAGAATACAGTATTTGGCAAGATTTGGCTCAGAGACAGAGAGTATGGCTTCTTCTGTTAGGCAGAAATAATCAAGGCTGCTCTTAGGCAGGAGAAAAGGTGTCTGGCGCTCCTTTGCTGATCTAGTTTTAGGGACTCGTACATTCATTATCATTGAAATATGTATCCCAAAATGACAAAGTGAGACAAGTCAGTTACATTTATAATCGTGCTGTCATCATTTCTATTCAACACTATATGTCTTTCATTCATTTTGTTAAAAGGTGTTGGTAAGTTGTAATATCTTATAAGCAGTCACAAATTCTAACAAATAGATCATGCTAATTATGTTCCATTTCTTAATCTTTTACAGGTCTACTCTTTAACAAGTGATGCAACTATTTAGCGTCTTTAATGAGAACTATTATTTATTTTGTTTCTATTACACTTGTTTTTTAATGTGTGTGATTCTATCCATTTCAAACAAATATAAAACATTTCTTCTTTCTATCAAAGTAGCATAAATAGTAATTTCTATCAGAACATTGTTTTCGACTACAAGCAGTATTGATTTTTACAAACTTTGGTCCAACAACTTGAAAAAATATATAAAATAAAACAAAAGAGCACATTAAAATATTTTAACTGTGCAGCTACAGAAGTTATATTTTTTTGCTTACTAATACCTATAAGTTTCACGAAATTTTAGGCCAGAGCCATATTTTTATTTCCAACTTATTTTGTGATTCTTTTCATATTCATCAAAAGCACATATTTTTTCACGCTTTCACATTTATAATATTGGGATGTATAATTCTAGTTCTTGATAAAATTGAGTACCAATACTATTGAGTACCATTTATTTTCTATTTTCTGTACATCAGAAACTTTTGTAAGTAGTTTTTAATAACAACTCTCAGGCATAAGAATTATTATGGTCCCTTTATGGAGTCGAGGAAACTGCTGATAAGAGTAGTTAAGGAATTAGCTCAAAGTTACCCAGCAGGTAAGCGATAGAGCAGGTGACACTCTGGGACACTTTCAATGTCTTATACATGAAAACGACCCACATTTACGACTACAACTGCAGAAGCCAGAAATAGTGACACTATATATATTCAGAAATGTCTTTATTTTTTATTCCACAATTGTCACAGAAGGTGATATATTCATAACATTGATCTCTATTTTAGATAATGTTGCTCTGAAATTTCTCCCTAAAAATTCTCAAAATGCTAGTTTTTAAACTACTTCTTACCTCTCTCTCACCATTCAGGGGCCAGTGTGCTAGTGTCATGCTAAATTTTTCTTCTCCTCCTTTAGCTGCTGCCTCTTCTTCAAGAACATATAGACAATAAGCTTTATTTTTCTTTCTGAGCATGTACTGCCTTCCCATCTCAGTTCTTCACTATCATTAGTAAGTAAAGGGAGACTATTTTATGGGACGTGTACCTTCCTCAGAAGGAAGTGGTTAATATGATAGAGTGAAGCATTTATGAGCCAATCAAGTCCCATAACAATTATTAACAATGTGCTCCTAGCACTCTGGCTTAATCTTTTATTTTTTCAAGGGATTTCTTCATTTTCTCAGGGCAATTGAGCAGAACTGCTGTTTTCAAGGTTGAGTCTATATCTACATGATCCAAAACAATCCCTCATTTTAAATTGGACACTGGACATGCACAAGCGATCAGTGTTTCGCGAGTTTGGTTTAGGGCTGTTTGAAATTCTTGGTCTTTGTTCAATAGCTTATGAGAGGCTTTAGGTCCAATTTGTACTGAACTTTTTTCCAGATTGCTTGGAGGATTTTTGTTTTGGATAAACAAGTGGTGGTTAAAGTTTGCTAGAAAAAAGTTACAGCTGTGTATATTTACATTGATTTGTGTTTGAATCAGCATGGAGGAAATCATTGCACTGTACATCATTTTCAGGTTTATTCCTAGAATCGGCCTCAGTTACCAATTTGAATTTGTAGAGCTAATAATTGTACTTTTTTTTTAATAAACAAAGCTTACATTGTTGTAAATGGAGGGTTTTCAGCAGACCTGCAATTCATTATCTCTTTTGTAGCGGGATGACCATGAAAAAAATGTCCAGTAATATTGAGACTTCTTTAAATAGGTCGATGACCAACCTTCTGTTAAACACACAAAATTTCAAACCCTGATTGGTATTTATTTCTGGGGATCCCTCCATATGCTATGCTTAGTAGGTTTTACTTAAATTTGTGGTTTTAAGGTGTACGACTACCCGGGAATTACCACAAAGGTTAAAGTTTGGAGTATAAAACAGAAATGCTCAATGTCTAAAGTACCTCAAACTTACAAATGTTTTCTGTTAGATTGTACGTCAATACTAAAAAAAAAACATGTAGCGAGGGAGTAACCTTGAACAGAAACAAATACGCCGTTTTAATTGTGTTTAAACAAACGTATCTCTGTAGATACAGAGGGTGAAGGAAGTTGTAACCTTGTCAATTTTATTTCTTCTGTGAAGTGGGAAGCATTGTAACTGCTGAGAGCGAGCAAGGGGGAAGGAGATTGGATATTTGAGGAGTGGGAACAGGCATTGTGTGGAGAGTCAAAGAACAGGAGCAGAGAAAGGATAAATGATAAACTTGTTAAGAGGTATTGATAGATCTATCTGTCTGCAGCATGCAGTATGAATCATATACTTTTTTTCACCAGCACAAATTAAATTTTAGCTGTAAGTCAGATACTAGGCCAGACACTTGGGGTTAAAAATATGAATAAATCTTAAATCCCCCTCTCAAGGAATTTTTGGTCTCTGTGAGATGTACAACAATAAAAGAAAGAAAATTCACAGAACAAAAGAAGTTTGAAGAATCCCTCATATCTTAGGAGGTATGCATTACAGACATGGTCATTTAAGTGTTTGGTTTACATACACAGAACATATGGAGTGACTCCCTGAAAATGTGACCTTGACCAAGATCACAAAGTTATTCTGTGGATAATAAGATGACTCGCTTCCTGGTGACTAGATAGTGGAATGATGGTTAAAATGATAACCTATTCTTAATTCTAAAATATCCCATTATGATATTAAGGGAAAAGATGTCATATTTCTAAGAATTTAATTCAATTAAAATGAATTAAAATAAACATAGCAATTCAAAATTGTAAAATATCTTTACCCACTAGCAGTCAAAGGTAAAAACTGCACCATATCAGCTCACTTTTCAAGCTAATCAGTATTTGATGCCACAGATTTTGGACTGATTTAGAGAAAAGTCCCAGAAAATTTTTTGTCTATGGCAAAGCAATTTCAGTTTAGAAAATATATACAACACAGAGACCTGTATAATTAGATAGAGGGGGTGTTTATTGCTCTTTTTTTTTAGGATGGAGAGAAAAAATAATTTAGAATGGCTAATACAAAATTATTTTCTTCCCTCAAATTTTCATTCTCTCCCAGATCATTTACATCACCTAGCTGAAATTCTCTTTTGCAAAAAGGGGGATGGTAGAATGTATGTGTCTCTTAATGATCAGATCCCTACTGTATGAGAGCTGTATGAGCATGGGACAGGCATTTCCAGCATAAAAGGCATTTTCACTGTGCTAAGTCAATGTCAGAGAAATCTGCAACCAAAGGGTGAAGTAGGTAGCCTCTAAGGTTCAGCCCAGCTGAAACACCTCCTGAATCTATAACTTGGTGCTTTAGTGATATCACCAAAGTGACCTCCAATGAGAGAAAAGGGAAAAGAAAAGATACATCCTGCAGGCTAGTTTTGGAGCATATGGGTTGATATGCACCAATAACTCCATTACTCCTTAGTTCCATAAGCCCATGTATAATTTTCTTATGGCATGTATCTTTACCTTGGATTGTGCTTTTTAAAAAATACAAATTTTCCTAAGAAAATCCACAAACAGTATTCAACTCAATTAGTTTTTATATCTAAGTCACTTCCTTACGCACACTTAGAGCTCAATGCAGGCAAACTCCAGAGACATTGTGAGTTCAGTTCCAACTATGGCAATAAAACCAGTATTGCCATAAAGCAAGTCAGATGAATTTTGTGTATACAAAAGTTATATCTACAGTACACTGTAGCCTATTAAGTGTGCAGTAGCATTATATCTAAAAAAAACCAATGTACATACCTTAATTAAAAAATACTTTATTGCTAAAAAATGTTAACCATCATCTGAGCTTTCAAGGAGTTATAATCACTTAACAAATATAATAACAATGAAAAATTGGTATTTGGCAAGAATGACCAAAATGTGGCATAGAGACATGAAGTGAGCAAATGCTGTTGGAAAAATGATGCTGATAGACTTGTTCCTTGAAGGGTTGCCACAGACCTACAATTTAAAAGAAGACAAAAAAAAAAAACCCAGTATCTCCAAAGCACAATAAAATGAAGTACATATGAGGAATGCCTATAGTTCAGTTTTTGTTTTTCCAAATTAACAAATGAATCTGAAAATGAGTAACTTAAGAAACAGCTGAGACTGCCTTCAACTAGGGGTTACCGCTTCATTCTTACATAGAAATAAAGTTCTTCCCCTTTCTTTACGCCGATCCCCTTTGGCCATTCAGCAAGTTTTTCAGTAGATTGGTTCCACTTTCTACAGAGGGTTGAGCCAGGCCTTCGCTCTGCCTCACACCGGAGGAGCTGAATCTGTGCACAGACTGGGAGGCACAGGCAGAGCATTCCTTAGTCTCATTCCTCTGATCCTCATTTAATAATGCTGCCAAAAATCATTCCTCAGGTATTTATAGACACATCAAAGCTTTAAAAAGACTCCAATTGCTGCAGCTTATTTAAATCCAAATTAAGTTTCTGAACACTAATAATGGTCTCCTTTAAGGCCAAGTCTGGAGCCGAATTACCCAAACAATTCTAGGATCATTCTAAAAGTGACTTCTTGAAATCAGTCTACCACACGAGAGGCTTATGACCTTCACTTTTAAAATCAGAAAATGCTAACCCCAAAGACCATTCATTTATTCAGCCGTCTATTTAGCAAACGGAGATATTGTTGTGAGTGAAATATGTATGTGTTCTATAAACATTTCACCCAACAGCTTTTCAGAGAATACATCTATTACAGAATTTTTAAAGTATAGTGAATGCTTTGAAAAGCAGGTCTAGGTGCTCAAGAATCTTCAAAGAAACAGATCTAACATGGCCTGGGAGATTCAATGCTCTAGGTGTATGGTAATCCTATATCACCTAGAGTTTGGTCAAAATTATAATAATTTAAATATTGTGCTTGTTTGTTAAATCTCAGCCTTCCTAAAACATCTAACTGATTTTGTATACCGTTTTTCCTTACCTTCTATATTTCCCCTATGTTGTTATTATTAAATCAAAAATAGCTTCTGGTCAAATTACAGAGGAGATATGTACACTACAGCATTTCATTAAAACATTCTTAATTTTATTTTAGCCATTCCTGACAGGTACAGCGCACTCTTTTGATAAGTCATGCCAGTTAATTTAGGGTGACTTAGGTCTTGAGTCTATGCTCCCTAGCGTGTGATATTAGAACCCAGCAATTTCATTTTTCATGTCAACACTTGTTTTTTTATTGGTGGTGATGGTGTGTAGGTGAATGTGCGCTGATGTGATATTGATTTTCTTTTTCCCCTTGGCCTTAATCTTGTTTGTACATGTATCTCTCTATCTTAGGGTTTCTTTCTCAACCTGTCTCTCTCTCCCACTTTCCCACTCACTCTTCCTCCCTCCTCTTCACTCTCTCTGCATTCACAATGATATTTAAAGCACTTTTTGTAATTAATAAGTAATTTTGAGTGTTTGTTCTGTGCTGAGCATTATGGTAGGAATTAGGAAAAACATGATAGGGAATAGACATGGGTCTTGACCTATTAAGTGCAGTGTTTTCTTAAGGGCAACAGACTACATCATAAATAACTAAATATGTTTGTAGACTACTGGCCCTATCCTAGGCCTATTCTCTCAGAAAAAAGCAGCAGTGGGGAGTTGGAATCTGTTTTTAAAATGTAATCCCACGTAATCATGACAATACTGGAACAATTGTCTTAGAAACTGTATATGTTTTAAGGAGTAGGCTTTTATAACATGGTCTTCAATAAACTTTCATTCATAGAACATTCATTCACTGTCATAAAATAATAACTTTAATAATAGTTTTTTTTATTAAGCTTATTGTGCATCATAGGATGATCTAAGATATTTATTTTGGTTCATTTCATTCTGACAACAATCTATGACATAAGGTACTATTTCAATCCCATTTTGAAGCAGAGAATGTAATTAGTCCATGATTTACTCAGCTAGGGAGTGGTAGAACAAATTTTCAATGCGGAGCAGTCATGAATTGTACTTTTACATAATTCATAAACTCCAAAATGATTTTTTCTTGGGATTTCCAAGTATCCTTTAGAGCAATTAAAAGAAGACAAATCTAATGTTTATCTCATTTTTAGTTCTTAGTGCTCTTCATTTCTTTGTGTGATCCAGGCTTCGTTGGGTGCCAATAGTTTTCTGCTGGTAGAATTTAGTATTTCTTGTCCTTCAGGTCTTCTGGCAATAAATTCTCTCAGCATTTGTTAGTCTGGAAAATCATATAGCCATCAATTTTGAAAGATACTTTTCTGGGTTTCGAATTCTAATTTGTCAGTTTCTTTTTCTTTTTTCTTTTCTTGTTTTAGTACTTTATAGATGTCACTACATTGTGTTCTGGCTTTCTAGTGTTTGACTTTCTGTGAGGAAGTTTGATATGACTCTTTTCTAAACCACTGTATGTATATATCTTTATTCCCCATCCTGGAGCCTCCAAAATATATTTTCTATGAAATTTTTTATAGAATTCCAAAATTCTCTGTTTCATTTATACACGCTGAAGAAATATGACAGCAGAGCCTTTCTGGATATATTCTATTTAAGGGTTTTGACTCATCTGCTTGGCCACCACGGTCTTCTCTGAAGACATGTGCCCTATATGTAAATTGATTAAATGGGACACTGTAACCTCCCTGTGTGACACAGTTTCTACATCAGTGAAATTTAATCTATTCACCTATTCTAATGCACTCCCTTCTGTTTCTTGAAACTTCCATGGCTTATTGTCTTGATTATGCTCCCGATTCTCATTTCATGTATTCCCTTAAAGGGTAAACACATTTGGTCCTTCTCAGACCTGACATTCCACCTCAGAAAGAATCTAATATTGACATGTACCCCCATGGACACTGAGCAGAGCCATAGGTGAGAGAGAGTAGAGTTCGTCCGGTTCTCCCACTTTAACCTGCAGGACTGAACAAATGACCCCAACTGTGTGGGGCCCCTCTTTAGGAATTAAGATTGGACCAATTATTTAAATTCCTCTGAAGATTCATTTTCAAGGATTTATCATTTCAACATGTGTATGACCTTCAATATTTTACATTGACTAAAACTAGACCTATTTGCCACTCTCCTAAATAGAAGGAGACCGATATAGTTTACACAGTGTTCTAAGGTGTTTGAGGGAGGCTAGCAGTAAAAATGCACACTTTAGGATATTTTTATCAATTTGGGATCTGACAACCTCCAAAACAACCTCCTTGAGTACTTGTAGATTCCTGAGCACATGGCTGGCTCTTAATCTTAAAATCTCTTAAGGACAGATCCCTGTTATTTGCATAATGAAAACCTTCCCACAGAATTATTATGCACACTAGAATTTGAAGCTTGATGTTATGTATTTATACAGATTTTTCAAATTCTCAATAAATATTTACCCTGTATTTTATGGTGTTTGCAATCATTTTCTGATGGTTGGAATTGGGTACAGGATGATGAAGATACAGGAAAAAGTTTTTTGACAAAAGAAATGTCTTCTTACCTAAATGTGTTACCAAAGTTAGCCTGGCTTGTAGAAACAATGACCAGATATATCAACAGAATAATATTATTGGCAGCAATAGATGATTGAATCTGTAAATATATGTCATAGCAAAAGCTAAGTAACAAGTCAAAAACAGTAGATTGCCAATTTAGTGTTTCCTTCAGCAATACAAAGCAGGTCAAATATTATTTCTATTGCTTTAGGAGATATAATAAAAAGACACTTTTAGAATGTCTTCAGCTTAGGAGGCAGCAAGAAAATGTTGAAATGTTCCTACAATTGATATAGGAGAATGATATCTTTGGAGTGTATTAAAAGTTTCCAAATAAATGTAACCCTTACTTTAAAATATTCTAACGTAAGGACTAGAAGACTCTTTGCTATGTGTTTACAAAATCTCATACTATTTCACCTGTTGTGTGATTAGTTACAAAAAAATTTTAAACACCTATAAAAATTGTCAGTTTGCAGTAACAATCTACCTAATCTAATAAATAGAAATCAGTAACTGTTAGGATGAAAACTATGATATAGTGTAATAAAAGAGACTCAAGTATAGCAAATAACTATATAATATTATGTGGAATAAAATAAATGCCAAAAATATAAAAGTAATGTCATCGTCTAAGAGATGGAAAAATAAAATCATAAATGGGGATCATTTCTATGGGCATTTTTAAGACATTACACTTAATACATTTTGTTAGTGCCCTCATAACAATTATAATGAAATCAGGACAGAGATATGATTAAATAACAGAGTAAAAACCAGAAGATTGAATTTGGATTGATTTTTTGATTCAGTGATACTAAGAAAAATTATCCCTAACTTGGAAATCAAAAGAGAGTACAGTATAGCCTCAATGATATATTGAAACAATGTTTATTGCAATTTACCATTTGATTAGAACCTAGATGATATGAAGTTAAATGTTAACTTATAGAACTGCAGTCCAATGGACAAGATCATCTCAAAGGCAATGCTTTTATGGTCCCACAGGACACAAACTTGCTTTGCATGCCATGTTCTTGTGCTCTTTTTTTAAATGACTTTGTGAAGTACTAAATTAGGGTCAGCAAGCTTTTCTTGTATAGGTTCAGATAATATTTTCTGTTTGCAGGATATGTCTCTGCCTCAACTATTCTTTCATTGTAGTGTAAAGGCTGCCATAAACCGTACATAATCAAAGAATGTGGCTGTTCTCCAATAAAACTTTATTTTTAAACAAATTGTTAAGTGGTTGGATTTGGCCTGTGGAGCATAATTTTTCAACCTTTGTATTATGTAAACTTTTTTTCCAAAGTGCCAATGTAAGTAGTTGTGTCATTCTGAGACATGTTCATTCTATATTAATATGTGAGTTATATATTTTTCATTTTTTATTAAGGTATTAATATACACTCTTATGAAGTTTTCACAAGAAAAACTATGTAGTTACTACATTCACCCTTATTATCGAGTCCCCCCCCATACCCCATTGCAGTCACTGTCCATCAGTGTAGGAAGATGCCACAGAGTCCCTATTTGTCTTCTCTGAGCTACACTGTCTTCCCCGTGACCCCACATTATATTTTTAACTTTGGAAAATATGTTGACAATAGCATTTAGTAAAATAATGAGGGAGAAAGTATCCAAAAGAAAGTTTATTTTCCTTCCTATATTAATCAGGGCAAACTAACTAGATTTCATAATCCTGCACAAAGAATTATTTCAAGAAGGACCATTCCTGCCCAATAAACAAGATAGTTTCAGGGTGACTGTTAATTGAAATAAATTACTGTGATCCATCTCATTGATTTTTTTCTACATTTTACATTAATGTAAAATTTAAAATAATGCTTGACAATTTATTCAAAATAATTTAGGTTAAATATTATTTAAAAACCTAATAGCTCTTGAATAATTTTAAATGTACCCACAGCTCTTTTTTAACAATGTGATATAAAGCCATTGGGAAGTCACGAGGTCACCTTGATGCATATATTGCAAGCTTCGCATTCAAGTGCCAATAGCATATTACAAATTCACCTGGCAGGCATTTTTAGTTTAATATGAATGTTTAAAATATTTTGATAAAATTGTTAAGATTAAGAGGAAAAAAAATTGATCCATTACAGAGTGTTTTGATGATGGCTACAGGACCTAGAGACAGCCAACTAGTATATTAGAGATGAGGAGAAACATTATAAAAAGGTACCATAGCATGTTATAAATAGAAAACAAATATCTGACTTTCATCTAGTGGATGAGAAAAGGCTGCCGCAAGGGAAGCAGTGCAGATGCAGGAGCTAGGGACCAATAGCTTGTAAGAGCTACTGCTTAGAAGAGTGAAGGGAATTGTATGGTAGGAAAGGCATGGGTACAAGTTCAGGGTCTCTGGAGTCCAGGGTTTGAACAGTTTTACTTAACTCGGGGGCCTCAGGGTAATTACCTGTGCAATGTTGCGTTTAATACCTACCTCGGGAAAAATAAAATAAGGTAAATTATACATGGAAGGATATTACAGGTTTCAAATACATTGTTTTAAATTTGTTTAAAATGTTAGTTTAAATCACTAGCCTTCCAGTGAAATTTTGAATGAAGAATTTATTGACCCAATATTTTTTGAGATTGCAAAACTCTGGACGACTAAAGAAAATGGGGCGATATTTGCATGTCATTTACTTTAAAATTTAAATTAAAATCATGTTTAGTCTATATTTCCTCACTCTGAAATTAAATTATGGCCTCTGTTTACTAAGGGGAAAAATAGATCCGTTTTAAGAGCTGTCATCTAAGTACTGTTGAATTTGAAATTATACGTGTTAAAATTTGCATGATAGAAGAATGTACATCTCCCCTTAAGATGATCAAGTATGTTGGTCAAAATATTGTGAAAAATAATTGCTAATTATGAATGTAATAGTCTTGTTATGACTAACCTACCAGAAGTTAAAAAATATAGATAGATAAATAGATTTTCCTGTATTTAAAATAACAAATCAACAGCTTTACACTGACTAGGTTTGTAAAAGTAATTTGAGATGTATGAAAAGGATTAATTTTAAAGAAATTCTAACTACTTTTCTTCAACATACATACATTTGACATGGAAATATGTGCAATACTTTTTACCTCTCTTTCTCCAGACCTCCTCTTACCTGATTTTATGGTCTCATTTGAGGAAATGGAGAACATTTTGAACTATGTACTTACTTAAAGAAAAAATGGGGACAACATAAGACAGTAAATGCTATTCTATGTTGAGAAAAAAAGCATAAATGTAATGAAATAAACAAAAACTATTACTCATTTCCATCTTTTGGTTTCATATCTAAGATTATATTTTTGTTCGGATTCAAACCAGAATATATTCAAACCATATATCCTCCCTGACAGATAGGAAATTTAGCTTTCCTCTTGGGTTTCATAGCATAGGTAATTTCATAAGTGAAATGTTTGAATACTATGGTAAGCAGAATAATGGGCCCCTCTAAGATGTCCATGTCCTAATCTTTGAAAATTGAGAGAATATTAATTTAAAAGTCAAAAGGACTCTGCAGGTGTGATTTAAGTTGAAGACATGAAGATGGGAAGATTATCCTGGATTAGCCAGATGGACCAGTCTGATTTGTGTCTCTGTGTCACATTTTGATAATTCTCACATTTCAAACCTTTTATGATTATTATATTTGTTATGGTGATCTGTGATCAGTGATCTTTGATGATACTGTTTTAAATGTTTTGGGCATACCACCTTGCCCACAGAAGACAGCGAACTTAATAAATAAATGTTGTGTTTGTTCTGAATGTTCCACCCACTGGCAGTTCTCCCATGTCTTTCCTTCCGTTTGGGCCTCCTTGTTCCCTGAAACACAACAATGTTGAAATTAGGCCAATTCATAATCCTACAGGGGCCTCTAAGTGTTTAAGTGAAAAGAAGAGTTCCATAGCTCTCACTTTAAATCAAAAGCTAGAAATGTTTCAGCTTAGTGAGGAAGTCATGCTGAAAGCCAAAGTAAGCCAAAAGCTGGGCCTTTTGCACCAAAGACTTAGGTAATTGTGAATGCAATGGAAAAGTGCTTGAAGGAAATTAAATGCTCTTTACCCCAGTGAACACAAACTAAGAAAGCAAAACAACCTTATTGCTGATAAAAAGTTTTAGTGATCGAGATAGAAGATCAAACCAGCCACACTTTTCCCTTAGCCAAAACGTAATCGAGAGCAAGGCCCTGCCTCTCTTCCATTCTGTGAAGGCTGAGAGAGGGGAGGAGGCTGCTGAAGGAAACCAAACTTTTGCTAGCAGAGGTTGGTTCCTGAGGTTTAAGGAAAGAAACCATTTCTGTAGCAGAAAAGTTCAAGGTGAGGCAGCAGGTGCTGATGTGGAAGCTGCAGTAAGTTACTCAGAAGATCTGGCTGAGAGAGTTCATGAAGGGGCCACACTCAACAACTGGTTTTCAGTGTAGTTGAAACAGCCTTCCATTAGAAGAAGATGCCATCTAGGCCTTTCCTAGCTAAAGAGGAGAGGTCAACGCCTGGCTTCAAAGTTTCTAAGGATAGGCTGCCTCTCTTGTTAGGGGTTAATGCATCTGACTGTAAGCCGAAGCCAGCACTCACTGACCCATTACAAAAATCCTGGGGCCCTTAAGAATTATGCTAAATTGACTCTCGAAATGGAACAACAAAGCCTGAATGACACTACCTGTTTACAACATTGTTTACTGAATATTTTAAGCTCAATGTTGAAACCTGCTCAGCAAAAAAGATTCCTTTCAAAATATGACTGCTTTTTGACAGTGCACCTGGTCACCCAAGAGCTCTGATGGAGATGGACAACGAGATTGCTGTTGTTTTCATGCCTGCTAATGCACGTCCATTCTGCAGCCCATTGGTGAAGAAGTACTTTTGACTTTCAAGTCTTAATATTTAAGAAATACCATTTTGTAAGGCTATAGCTTCCATAGATATTCTTTGGTTGAGTCTGGGCAAAGTAAATTGAAAGGATTCAGCATTCTAGGTGCCGTTCAGAACGTTCATTTGTGATTCATGGGAAGAGGTCAAAATATCAACATTAACAGGAATTTGGAAAAAGTCTGTTGTGATCCTCATGGATGACTTTGACGGGTTCAAGATGTCACTGGAGAAAGTAAACGTAGATGTGGTGAAAACAGTAAGAGAACTAGAATTAGAAGCAGAGCCTGAAGGTGTCCCTGAATTGCTACATCTCATGATGAAACTTTAACAGATGAGGAGTACTTTCTTTGGATGAGCAAATCAAGTTTTTCTGAGATGAAATATACTCTTGGTGAAGTTGCTGTCAAGAGTGTGGAAATGAAAACAAAGGATTTAGAATATTGTATATACTTATTTGATAAAGCAGTGGCAGGGTTTGAGAGAAGTGACTCACTTTTGAAAGAACTTCTGTGGGTAAAATGCTATGAACAGCATTGCGCTCTACAGAAAAATCACTTGTGAGAGGAGGAGTTAATGGGGCGAACTTTACTATTTTCTTATTTTAAGAAACTGCCACAGCCACCCCGACCTTCAGCGACCACCACCTTGGTCAGTCAGTGGCCACCAACATCGAGGAAGGGCCCTCCACCAGCAAAAGATCATGAAAAGATCTCGCTGAAGGCTCAGAACATCATGAGCATTTTTTAGCAATGAAGTATTTTCAAAGTACGCTAACAGACCTACCATATAACATAACTTTTCTATGTACTGGGAAACCAAAACACTCATTTGACTCTTTATCACGATATTCGCTTTATTGCGGCGATCTGGAACCAGGGCCACCATGTCTCCAAAGTAGCCGATAATTCAGTTTAGACCATTCAAATTACGATGGCACTGCACTTTTTTCAAGGAATAGATTGCTTTGTTTTGTGTTTCTAAAGAATAGTTTTACCAAAACCAAGTCAGTTCCAAAACTAGTTATTTCCTTCTTAAGGACCCCATTGACCAAACAACAATAACAACAAAAAACTTGCAAACTATTCCTCTTCACTGGACACTCTGCAAGAGAAAAGAAAAATATTCCAGGATTTTTCATGAGTTCATAAGATACCCTAAAAATTGATGTTGGAATTGAAAATAAAAGTAAAAGGTATTAGCAAAATTTATTCGTTATTCATTCTGGATTCATTCTGTGACTTGCACAAAATGAAAAAATGCTAGCCTATTTATAGTTTTGCAAACTAAGATCTTTCAATGAATGCTTGCTTTTTTGTTTGCCTACTGGATATCTAAACTTCTGATATGCAGTTTGTGGTAATGGGTGATGAGTAAAATTATGAAGACAGAAAGGCTAAATTAATTTACATTTTAAAAAGCATAGGACTCTTCAAGTACAGAAAATGGATAGAGAATAAGAAAGACTAAATTAGGCTGAGAGAAAAATCCAGCAAGTGCTACAGTTTAACCAAGAGAAGAAATAGGTATCAATACTCATGCTATGTGAAAATTTAGGGGAAAATAGTAAATAACTGTTTTTAGAGTTTGCTGTTTGATCTGCTATATTGTCTCCTTTGCCCTGTCTTCAGGAGACCTCATCAAAGACATAAATTTCAGGAATTTTTATGTTTAATTTTACATTTGGTTCAGGCTACAACATATTGAAATTAAAAACTAGGCAGTCCAATTTTAGGGAGCTTAACATCAATTTATTATTTCATTTTGTGTTCATTCATTGAGCAGAATTTTTGTGCCATGACATTTTGGTGATGAGTCAACATTGCTCCCTCTTCCAAATACAAACAAACAAAAAGCAAGTGGACAGAATGATCATTATTCTAGTCTCAAACTGGTCTGGTGCCTTAATAAAGGCTAACCAACATTAGGCTAGGAGCAAATACAGAGAAGTCAGTGTTCAAGGAGATACTCTATAAGTGAAGAAGGGACAGTCTTTTAAAAAATATCATGACTGATATTTATAAAAATATCAGTCACGATACTTATCCATAGAAACATGGAAGTATGAGCAAGTGTGATTTGAAATGAATAAAATATTATCACACCATTTAAAAAAGGTATATGGCTAGCAGCATACTCTTTCCTGATATGCCTTTAAAATACCTACAAGAATATGCACAAAAGTACATAGTGTGTATGTGCATATGGGTTGAGATAAACTTGTTTGATATGTAGATAAGAAGTTACATACACAGGTACAGGCAGGCCGATCTCTATAGGAAAGTCTATCGTATCTAGTACATATGTATTTATTACTGATTTCCTCTTTAGGGAAAATGAGAAGCCTTTGAAATTCGATATGACTGGATTCACACATCATTTCAACCATGCAACTGGCAATGTGATCTTAAGCAAAACAGTAAATCTCTCTGAAGCTTAGATTTTACCAGAAAATAATAACCAGATCGTGGATGATATTTCATCTCATCTAAATACCCATCGATTGAAAATGTACCATTATTATACATACTATTAGGAAAGGAAGTAAAAAGTGGCTATGTTATTATTTTAATATGCATCCTGAGTTGAGCATCAATAAAATAATATAAATAGAGCTCTTGGTAAAATATAAGCATCAATAAATTTTATCTCTAATATTTGCACTATAACATTGTAGAATAAAAGGAAAGCAAGAACCTAACAAGTCAGTTATTGCACCATCCTTTCCTATCTTATCTGGATGGATCCAAATTTCCATAACTGTTCTAATAATTATAGCATCATCTTAGTCTAAAGATTCTACTTAATGCATCATAAAAATTCTCCTTATTATGTAACCTTTAGAATTTAGAATTTTAGAAACTTTAGAATTTTCAACTACCTTTTTATTGCGTTCATGTACATTTTATATTTTTGTGTTCCAAATTTTAGTTATAAATCATACTGCCATAAATATGTTCACTTATTCAGATTTTCTACTTATTTTATGATTCCCTAATAGTAAATACTGACACAGTGGTAGTACTGGCTCAAGCCTTAGAGGCACTCCATAGCGCTTAAAATATACTGCCACATTGTTATAGAAAATAGCAATTTCTTATGAGTCTATAAATAGTTGAAAATTAAAACTATTATATACATGCAAATTTAAAATTGCTTTCCAAATTTACTGTTCCATTTAAACAATTCCTTTAAAAACTTGGAGTGTACCATTTATACCACAATATTGAAATAATTGTGTAGTACTTTTTTTTTATTTCATACCCCTGCAATGATGCAATGGAAGTTGCATTTCTTTGATAACTACTCAAGTTAGTCTTTTCTTTTATATTCCCTAAAAATTACAAATCCTTTTGGTTTGATTTTTAAATGTAATAGTTATTTACACCTATTGCTTGAAAGCCTAAACCTATTTTGCTACATTTTGATATACGATTGAGATATGTAAAATTTTTATTTCTCTCTATATATATGTGCTAAAAATTTTCCTTTGAAAATGAATTCTGATATAATTTACCATTTATATTTTTGAAAGCACAGTCTCATTGTATCACTTATCATTTATCATTTACCATAACAAGAAGGCAATTCATCTTTCCTTCTAATTTTATTTGAACATTTGACCCTCACTGACATCTCAAGTCATGGAGGTTGCTAATAATACAATGTAGGGTAGACAATGAGTGAAGATTTAAAATTGAGTGTGATAAAGATGTATATATGATAACTTTTAAAAACGGCAAAATTTTTGAAGTGTAGGATGGAGTGAGCTAAATATGCTGGAACCTGATTAATCATCCTTGAGAATTTCAGCTTTGCAACCACAAACAAGTAGATGAAGAGAAGTCACAGACAAGTAGATAAGGAATTTAGGTAGTAAGAGAAATGGTAAGTTTTCTTGGTCAAGTTAAACAAAATCATTTATAGAATCAATGTATATTTACCATTACTAAGAGGATTTGTAGATACGCTATTAAGAAATAATATTACTAAATATAATATTGCATAGAGTTATATATTGCACATGGTTTTCATTTTCATAGTGAAATATGCATACAGAAAAATAAACATGAAAGTATAGAACTTGAATATGTCTACTTATTTATGCCATCATAATGTTTTTTCATTTTTATCACACTCAGGGCTAACACTGTATTTGCAAGGAGGCAGAGGTTTCTGGCACCAAGAGGCCTAGAGTCAAATTTTTTTACTTTGTTTTGAGTTGTTTTATGTTTGTTTCCTTGCACAATTATTTTCTGCTCCAATAACATCACACAATATTTGATATTACCCCACTGATTTCAGGTCACTGTGTCCAAGAACTATCCTCTTGCTTTCCCTTTCTTATCTTCCCCTTCCTATTTTTTCCTGCATGTTTCATAAGGTTTGAATCTTCTCTTTTGGGGGAACACACAGACTGATGCTAAAACACAAAACAGAATGTGATGAGTCAGAGATTCAATCCATTCCAAGGACAGACTTGGGTGTGAAATTTTCAATTTCTTAATCTTATCTGAATTCCCAATAACAAGCACATTGAACATAGAATGTGCTATGTATTTACAGGGGCAGTTAGAAATATCCTTGTGTGCAAAGTATGGTAAAGACCGTGGATGATATTTTTAGTACTCAGGAGCATCAATGAACATTAATACAATTGGACAGAGTATGTTCAAAAGCAGAATAAAGAGCAAAACAGGAGACACTATTTTTTTATGTTGAGTCTGTATTAGAGGAGTTTTTCTCCACTATAAATTCTAAATCTATACAAACTAGAGTGGAGATTTTGGAAATATCTCTAGCATGTGTTTTTATGATTTCAAGGATGATATTTGGCAGCTCTGCTTTCTGAATTTTTCATAAGCTGTGATTGAAATGACTCTAGCTTGGTATACGTGTGTGTTTTTTTCTGCTTTTCACTTTTAGGTAATGATGTACACTTTTCCTTACTAGCTGTAGATGAAAATATTCAAAATACTCATGGTCAAAAGCATTATAATAAACCTAAGTTTTACAAATGAACCTGTTTTACTCAATAATGTATCCTCCTTGATTATTATTAGCACATATATAAGATACGTTGCTGAAAATTCATTCAGACAAGAGGTAAAGAAACACCTTTAAAAAGGTAAACTGTACAGTACAAGACAAAACCTGGGAAATTCAGGCATGTGACTTCCTTTCCTAAACTTTCCAGAGTTGAAAGGACTAGAGATCTGTTTCTTTCAAACATGTGGAATATCCCTTTATTCTCATTTGGACTTTGAAAACATGAAGTCAGTAAGAAGTACATTAAGGTTTTTATAAATGAGTTCAACCAAAATTTCACGTGCAATACAGAATGCAGAAGATGTTTGCTGATACCTGCTTGATCAAGTCTTATAAGTGTAAACAACAGTAAATCGTGGAGGCGGCCTCTATTACAGTAAGCAATTGAATCACTGATAATTACCTGCCAAGAATATGGTGCTTGATTTGGAACTTCTTAATTTAAATACTCTTAAATATAAATACTCTTCACTGTGCTTAGTTCAGGCATCTTATTTAAAAAGCCATTAATGTGTTTTTTTTTCTGTGCTCTTTCTTTTTATTGGTTTTGATGTGATTTTTAGTAATGCTCTTTAGCAAGGATTATCACAGGGTTATAAACCATGCATATTTGCAGTCTCTCTTTTTTGGCAACAAATGAAACCAAATACAGAGTAAATGGATGAAGTAGAAAAAACAGTCACGTTTTGTCTACTTTCATCTAAGTTACTTTGAGGAATCAAAGTGTGGTTGTTGAAAATGAACATTGTTACATTGTCAGGGCCACAGATAACCCTAGCCATACAGTTTCCAACATAGACGTGTTCCGATGACATGATATATTCATTTCTTGGGGTTTTCTTTTCCGAAATGATCAACCTCCAATGAAATCATGGAAATTCTCATTCTGAAGCAGAAGTAATCTCTGTGAATATTGTTTATTACAACTAGAAACAAAAAGTATTCACATATGACAGAAGTGTTGAGACACATGTTTAAAAATTTTAATTTTGGTGGCAAATTATGAAATCTAATCTTTCTGCTCCTTTAATATGAAGTGTGTTTTGATCTCAGAATATCTGCACAAAGAACAAATTCATGAAATACCTGTGATACTTTCACCTCTCTTCTCATGAATTTTATTTACACTTAATGTCTCAGGGCGAATGCCTGCTCTTCAGGACATGTACTGTTTTTCATTTACAGCTTTTTTAAAAATATGCTTTAATTTCTAGTATTTTGTACTTACTATCTCTAGCTCTCCTAGATATTATCTAATGTGTCTAATGGGCAATAAATGCATCCCTTTGGTTGGTTTGGTATTCTGTGTTCTGGACAATAAGTTCCCTGTTGGTTGAACAGATGAATAAAAAGAGATCTAAAAACATACCTCCTCCAGTATGTCCTGACAATCAAAGATACAGCTGTTATAACTAAAGATTTATGGGTAAGTGGTGATTAGTACAGCGCTGCTGACTGCATGTAGTATCCTCCAAAACTTTCAAAATATGAATTATTTTCAAGTTAGGCACAACACATTCATGCATTCACACACAGAACATTGATAGTGCTCTTATTCCTATTCTGATAAGGGAAAAAAAAGCTGGGAAGTTGGGTAATTAAAGGAATAATAAGAATAAGAAATGAGCAAAAAATTGGGATGCTATCAATAATGTAAAATACAAAGAATGCCTCAAAACATCTACAGAATGCATAACATCTTTGAAATCAAAGGCTCAAAACTAACATTTAAAAGAAACAAAACAATTGACAGACTCAACGTGCAACTTCTCAGATTTGCAAAGTTGTAACTGCAGAAGCTTCATCTTCAAGGGAAAAATGAAATCCTACGGAAGCTTACTTGCTATGAAATGGGCGTGACATCCTATCTTATACACTGTTTATATCAGTTTCCCTCTTTGCCAACACCAATTAAGAATAAGGAAGCTGAGTCTCATGAAAGAATTCTAGGTCTTGTTGAAGTATTAAGAAATCCACTGCAATCTAACTCAAACTTTTATTTCACATTGCTGTTAAATCCGCATACTCATCTCTCTGCGCTGCACTGACCCAGGCTCCTTAACTTGCGGTGATAATGAACACCACAGGACCTGTCCTTGTTATTTCAGTCCCATCCCCTTAGCATCCAGGCTGTTTCTAGTTCCCCCTAGGACATGATGGGAAGAGAGACGAGAGGAAAAGAGCCAGGTCTCATTTGACAAGTGATGCTATAGCCCGAAGCAGCGTCTCTTAGGCACACACCCCAGAACGCTGCCTCTTTCCCTTGCGGGGTCCCTGTGGCTCCTCAGAGACTTGCCAGGTGGGGTAGATGAATGAGCACACTATTCCCTGAAGTGGGCACACCACTCTCTGGTGACTTCCCCCCAGTTCCTCCTCTGATGCCAGACTGTGAAAACCTCCCCTCCTGGAGCTGGCTGATCAAATCCAGCAGCCCTTTCTGCTGGGTCCTGTCAAGATGTCTCAGCCTGGCTTCCTTCTCTGGTGGCCACTAAGGCCACTGCAGAACTGATGAAATTCTGGGAGAGGTACGTCCCTTCCCTGACTCCTCTTTTAACCCGGAATCTCCACCAGATCCAGTGGGGATCTGGTCTTCTCATCTTTAGGCTTTTCCTAGAGTCATTTATAAGTAGCTGCTTCTTGTAACTCCCTAGTTCCAGGGGGCCTAGAGCACATTTTCAAACCTTTTCACTTACTCAGGTTGGGGTAGCAGTTTATGATAGTCTGCGTGGTTCTGCAGCTCCACCAGTGTCCGATGAGGGGCCGGAAGTCAGTCCCATGGAGCAGACAAACTCAGCCTTTGGGGGCTAAATTCCTGAAGCCTCTTCTCACTTGCCTTAAGGTGGAGGGAAACCTCACTACCCTTTTACGATGGAGGCAGGAAAGTTTATGCTAGCTTTCTCTATCCGGGAATTGACAGTGCTGGTGAATCTTTTAAACCCTCCTTACTTTTGAACTTTTCATCCTGTTTTCTTATAACCAGAAAGTGGGAGACTGAGAATCAGACCCTGTGGACCCTCTGATCACTAACAATTCTCATGAAAATAAATGGGCCCTTCCACTCTTGCTTTAGCTGTGGTATCTTAGAAATCCATCCTCAATAAGAGAAATCCTATAAGGCATCAGTTAAGTGACTCAGAACCATTCATAATAAATAGGTACAGTCTTCAAACTGAGTCTCTGCCCTCCAGTTTTACCTGCTATAGCAACAGCTTTTAAATGTTTCCATTTTTAATTCTTTTGATTTCCTCTTAACAAATATTTTTTGTCTTTCTGAATCAAATTAAGAAACATCTATCGTCCTTCATATGAAAAAGGCTAAGATTCTTTAACGTACACATTATCTTTGTACCTGCATAATTGTTCCAATCACTCATAATTTCTATATTAGTTTTTTAATTGGTTAACTTTGATCTATATCTTTTGTTCCTTGCATTAGTATAAGCAGTATTTTTGATTCCCTAATACATAAGGTGTAGATATTGATTTTCCTTCGATTTACTGTACCTCTCGCCTGCTAACTTCCATCTTGACAACTATGATTTTACCTTTGTATCATAAAAAGACTTTTGTATCACATTTTGCTGTAAAATTACATAAATAAGCTGTTTTTCTATTTTTTCTCTTAGCTACAATATAAACAATAAAAAAATGCATGTCTTGTTATGGCTACAATAATACTGGGTAGGAGGTGATCCAGTAAATATGTTCACATTACTTTTCTTCTCTGTAGCTCCAAAACCCGATTCCATATAGCATGTGCACAAGAAATTTTCTGGTGTTGAGGTCAAATTGATTCTCGTTCTCTACACCCCGTAGTGGGAGCATTTGCTGTTCGCTGAACATGTGCTCCCTTTACTTCCCAGACCTTTCTCAGTCATGGATATGAGATCAGATACACCAGCGAAAGAGGTAGTGTGTCTTTTCTAGGTCCACTATCGCGGGACCTTCTGAAAATTCCTCTCCTGTTACAGGGATCTGCATCCCACATTGCCCGGATGATATGATGATCATATTTAAGCAACCTGAATCTCTTAGTCAGCATTTGGAACCACTAAGCCCAGGACAGACCCTGGCTGATGATACATAAGCCTCTATTTGTAAAGACAATATGAGATGTCAAGGGTGTGTATATGTGTGTGTGTGTGTGTGTGTGAACTGTAGAGTAGTTTAGCCTAAACTGAATAATTAGACACTATAACACTTGTTCAAAATCATGCAATCTTATAATTTGCTTTCTATCTGGACTGTGGTATTCTTTTACAACTCCTGTTTCTTTTGAGGTTTTCATTTCACTTTCTTTTCCTTTATGAACAATGGTAAGCTTTCAACATATCCTTAAAACTGACTAGTGTTTCCACTATTCTTTTTAGTGTTTATAATTGTTTTCTTCCTGATGGTATTCTCCCAAGGAACTTCCAGCCTTCTGCTACAATCTGTATAGGTTTTCCCTAGGCCTACTATACCTGTGCCACAGTAAGACTCCCTTCACTATAATGATAAATTGAACAAGAGTATCAGAGCAACGTTACATTGTTCTCTTATTCGCTTCTCCCTTCATCTGAACTTAACTTCATTAATATATTTCAGAAAAGGTATGAGAGAGGTAATATTTCTAATTATATGTATACATGAAAATTCATTTTATTGATAATTTGTGGAATATGTCTTTATATTGTTAATTTACAGAGCACAAAATTCTGCAGTCAAAATCATTTTTACCATACTTGAATTTCTCTTCCTCTAACATACATTGATTCTAATAAGGTAAATGAATACTAATGTAATTTCCAAATGGGTTGCTTTTTTTTCTGAAAGATAAAGCATCTTTTGTATCTTTGTGAAGTCTCATTGAAGCATCCAAATGAAGTTGTAAGATGTGATTCATTTTTTTGGATTTTTTGTTCATGCTAGTAGAACTTTATGAATACTTTTATGGTGAAGATTTTCATCTGCATTAGTTATACAAATATTTATGTTTTCTTTTGCAAAATGACTGTTATTTAAAACTTATCTATTTTTTTACATTAGTATTTTTCCTTTGGGGGAACTGTTACTTGCTCTCTGATGAAATAACTTTTTTTCTTGTTAATATTTTACTGAATATTTTTGGAGGTGATATCTTTTTTAATCTAACTATATTCTTTTTGTCAGTAAGTAATCTTTGTTTTTCTCTTAAATGTTACTTTTTGTAATGTTAAATGAGATGCTATTCTGATAACTAGAGCTAATCTGTTGCAGATATCCTTTGTTGTGCATTTATGTATTTTTACGAATTAGATGTCTGGCTAATAGAGTAGACCAGGACTTTGGCTATTTGGGGTGTGTTGATGGGAGATGGCCTTTGAGTCCCTTAGGATGTGTTTTTACTGGAGTGGCCACTTTTTGCCAGAAAACCCAGTTTTCTCTTGGCAGTTCTCTTAAATTGCATTCAGGCTCTTTACAGGGTTAAATGCAAATGCCTGACCGTGTAGTTAAGTGTTGAGGAGGGGAGTGGCTAGAGAAGGGGCCAGACTGGTTTATTATTCTCAGAACATACTTTTTTGTCCTATTTGTGACTGTTTCATAGCTGATAGGTCCCTTTTTAAACCCCTATTTATAGCTGCATCTTATGTTTCCATTTTACATACCTCCAGACTGAAAGCAGAGTCCCCCTGAGTTCTCAGGAAGATCGGCCCCCCTTCATGGCAGCACCATCTCGTACCTAAGATTGTTCCTCATGCTCTCTTCTATCAGTCAACAATTTCTCACATGTCTGTTTGACGAATTTGTGGAAATCGTTCATCTGGCGTAATGCCTCTTATTCATTTCTGTTAGAACCAATTTATTCTCCTCATTCTGTGCTGCCTGATCAGTGGATTCTTGGGACGGAGAGCAGTAAAGCTCTCATGGTGCCCATCCTTCCAACCCCCACAGATCCTAGAGATGGAGGCAGGGTCAGCCTCCTCTGTGCTCAAAACCACTTTCAGATCCATCAGCTTACACCCTGGGGTAACATGACAGAGATGTTCTCTACCTAAAATCATCCAAACTTAGTTTTTGGTCATAATCTTTCTGCCTTTTATTTCTCTATTATATCAAATACACTAGTTGCCTTTTACAGAATTGGCTATTCTTATTGGTGCCTACTTAAAACTCCTGACTATCTTCCCTTCCATCCTTACCTAATTTCATTTAGGTTTATTTAACTTGAACCATTTTCTTGCTGGTTTTGGAATCTATCCTTCTCTCTTGTCCCTGGCCTCATGTTGTCCCCTCACCCAGACCTGAGAAAACAGCAATATTAAATCAGTGTTTGCCTGGTTTTGGAATCTATCCTTCTCTCTTGCTCTTGGCCTCATGTTGTTCCCTCACACAGACCTGAGAAAACACCAATATTAAATCAGTGTTTGCCTTTTCTGTGTTACATAGGGACTGCTGAGTATTACTCAGTACACACACACACACACACACACACACACACACACACACACACACACACAAGATAAAGGTATCTCCACTGATCTATAGGTCATATTGTACCCAGTCATGCAGTAATACAAAGCCACAAACTTATTTCTATTTAACTCTCTTCTTTTCTATCCAGTGCAATGTCCATATTTTCCACTCTCTTCAAAGGTTCTAAGAAAAACTTTGATCTTCATTCTAAACAGATAAGTTTACTCCTAAGTAATGGGAAATAGGATTTCCTCATTTTCTTACAACCAAACATCATAAACTCTCTGTCTCCATGTCACCTTTGTTTTCTTTCCAGTTATTAGAATAAAGGTATACATAAAGAGTGGTTAAGAAAGAAACACGTTTTTACTCTGGGCTGCTTAAATCTTAAAAGAGACTAAATTTCTATATCCTCCATGTCCTTCCTTCCCAAACAGAGCCCTCTAAGCATGATTATTTGCTACTTCTGGCCCATAGTTCTTTCACTCAGCTGAGAAGCAGCTACCTTGTGAGCATCTGAAATAAGAGAGTTTAGGAAGAAGAGAGCACTTAATATTTTGTCCAACTAAAAAGTTTTGACGGGCATTTCCCATCTCATTTCTTGCTAGTTGCTTTCTAGAGGTTCATTTTTCCAAACAAGATTTCTAGTCTGTCTCTATTTTATTTCAATTTTGCTAACAAACATTTTACCTTAGCTCATCTCTTTCTATAATTAATGGGAAGCAACTGATATATACTAACATTACAGCTTCCAACCATTTCTCCTATAACTACATACATAGTAAGCGCTCAGTCTCTCACATTATTATAAGCTTCCATTTTATTTCACTATATATTCTGTGTCGCATAACAGCGCTCATGGAGCTTTCCATCCTGTTAGATCTTTTTCTTCAGTGACTATCAAGCTAATGCCACAGATGGATGTTTTGTTTTGAATGGACCGCACTTCCAAGTAGCAAATCATCTATTAATTATTTTAATACATAATTCAGTAAAAAGTCCCCAAATCGCAATTTCCCAGTAATACAAAAGTATATTTCTGACCAATAGTCCTACATGGATGTCCCAGTTGGTAGCAGGAAGGCTCTGCTCACAGTTTAGACTCTGGAGGTGCTCCAGTTGTCCAGGTGTATTTTCCTATGTCACCTTAGCATTTCTGATCCCAGGCTTTTATGAGCAATTATGTGAGGAAGTTTTTGTGTGTCAGCTTTAGGAGTTGCCCACACAGATCAGGCTAAAATTCCATTGGCTAAGGAATTGGTCAGAAAACCACGTGTAACTTGTAGGCAAACGAGGAAATACTGTCTGTGACAGGGCATCTTTCTGCTTCCCAGGAATCTTTCTCCACTGTGAGCACAGACCCACAGCACAGCTCACCTTTCTGCTGAAATACAACAGTAATGCTTTTATGTGTAATATGCTTTAGTAATAGTAATGTCTGGTATCAAGTATGTTTGGCAAATTATTTAATATGTGGAGAGAGGGCCCCACATGAGCAAATGCTTCATTTCTAGCATGGTGACTGCATTTAAACAGTAGATAAGCCTGGAGAAGTGAGGCCAGCTTCCCTTAACTGCAGCTTAGCAGCCTGACCCAAAGTCGCCTGTATTCAAGGGTTCTGGTTTGCCTCTCACTCACTTTTACACTCCCCATCATAAATTGGGGATAAAATAGGTATCAATGCTAATTGTTTCTAAGGTAAACACAAAACCAGAAGTTTCTTATTTTCTCTGTAAGCTGCTGTGCAGGAAAATGACAAGCGAAAAGAAATAAATGTGTTCCATACTTTGAAATATATTTTTAAATGTCTTTTTTTTTTAGCCATAGCGGAAACATCAGTTTTTCCTTTGTTCAGTCAGGCTATCTTTAGAATTAAAATCTTTTTGAACATTATAGTATATGTCCACATAATAGAATGCACAGAAAATACAGGAAAAAAATAGAGACAGGAAAATTAAAGTCATCTATAGACCTCTTATCAAAAGGCAACCAATATTAGTATTTTGGTGTGTTTTGTTGGTCATATATATTTTTCTTATAGGTTAGGATCATATGATACATAGTAAACTGACATATTTAATAATTGTTCTTTTTGTAAATTGTCAGCATGATACTAATTATACCCAAACAGGATCAGCTGGGGTGGGAGGGAGAATGCCAATCAAATAATGAATAACTTTTAGAGTAAGTGATGGTATTTGGAAGTAATATTTTACAGGGAAATTAAAATGTATTCCATAATCAGAAAGATCTGGCTGAACTTTGACAGTGTTTTAGGGTTCAACTTCCTCTGCCCCAGGAGTCAGTGAACTCGGCTTGTAGGCCGTATCTGGCCCACTTCCTATGTTTAAAAATTAAGCTTTATTTGAACACAGCCACCCCCATTCAATTAAGTTCTGTCTATGCCTGCTTTCACACCACAATGCCAGAGCTGAGTAGATGTGACAGGGACGATATGTTTCACAAGGCTGAAAATATTTGCTATATGTCCCTTCCTGGAGAAAGTTTGTGTAACCTGCTCCAGAAGGTTAGAGGATAAAATCTAGCAATTAAACGAGAATAAATAATATTTGTTGAATACTTACTCTTGAGTGTTAGATTGATTGTCAGGCAACCGACACTAGAGCCTGCCTGATTAAAGCACATTCTAAACCGTAGTCAGTGTTTGATCCCAAAATGTTAATTTCCTTTACATAGTTGTCTACTGCAGGAATCAAAAGCTTGTGTTCCCTTTTTTGTTAGCTTCATTTTAATGCCTAAGATACTTTACTATTGTGTGTGTAGTCTTATTATCATTACCATTATTATTTTTATTTACAATAGCTTGTTTAAAGTGTTCACTTTAATAATCAATGACTTTTTCCAAGTCCACAGAGAAAATGCATTGGCACCAAGCTTATAATATATGTAAAGTTAATGAGCCTTCACATTAGCTGCTTTTCTTCAGTATATAAATCTTGATTGGTCTGAGTTTATTGTCTATGAAGTATTTATTCCTACCCTATTGATGGAGCACCTAGACCATACTGTAATTTTGCCTCTGATATCATTTCATAGTAATTTATGCATAGTGTCATGCTTATTTCAGTCATAGGAACATGCTATATAGATGATTTATGATAATATTTTAAATGATAAAACTGCTAATGAAATTAAGCTCTGTGAACTCTTATTTTAGTTAATATAATTGAACTCCTGAATTATTTAGCAGCTTAAAATGGAGGAATTTTGCAAATGTTTCAGATTTCACATGAAAGCTCAATAAGTTCAAAACGCAGTCTGTCAACTGACTGTCAGATGCAAGATCAAGAGGAAAACACAGGTGACAGAGAAACTCTGCTTTGTTTTGCAAATTTCAGCCCTATTTTTTTTAACCTATTCCTATCTCAAAGGTTATCAGGAATTGCAGAATTCATGACAGAGACTGGATTATTGTACCTAACACTCCATTCATAGTTATAATGTAATTACACATCCATTCCCTCTGCTTTATCAATTTGCTAAGCTTCCTATTATAATACTCAGAGTAAACTTCCTGGCTTCATTAAAATGTCGGGCTTCTGATTTGTTTTCTCCCACAAAATGTAAGCAGAAATACGGCACACAAAGGCTTTCAATGTGCTTGTGTTATTTTGCTTGGTTTTTCAGAGCTTCTGGTCTGTGCCTTGAAACATGTATGCCATACGTAACCAAGCTCTTAGGATCATAGAATGAAAATATATAGGAGGACCTAAACAATTGATTCTCCATCTTTATTATATTGCTGACTTATCCTAAGGAAACTTTTTAGACATTTTTTTCTGATTGCTTCTGCCCATCCATTAAACTTTAATACCACAGGTATACAATTTTTGTTTCTGTGTTGTGGCCCTTTGGAAGAAGAGAAATCATTGTGTAATATCTAAAGCCCCACACATTGCAATAAGACAGCATAATAAAAGCCCAGCTTTAAGGCAGGAGTCCAGGCTTGTCTATCCAAGACTAGTAAGATCAGACAAATCATGGCTGATGGTTGGCCCCAGGATTGTGAACTAACTTTTTATTTTAGGCCACTGAAATTTGGATTTCTTATTATGCTGCAGCTTGGCAGGTAACACTAACTAATATACCACCCTCCATTATACCAGTAACCATTTATTCAGCAAGTATTTATTGGGAACTTGTAGAGCACTAGACAGTATGATGGCAGTGGATATAAAAGAAAACTTAAGACTTAGAAGACACATGATAATCAAATAATATAATGAAAGCTGGAAATTTGGAAATTTGCTCATATGATAAAATTATAGCAGAACCAAACTCAATCTGGGAAGAACGTTTTTTTTTTTTGAAGGTATTATTGATATACAATCTTCTGAAAGTTTCACATGAGCAACATTGTGGTTACTACATTCAACCATATTATCAACTCCCCCCCACACCCCACTGCAGTCACTATCCATCAGTATAATAAGATGCTATAGAGTCAACACTTTGTCTTCTCTGTGCTATACTTACTGCCTTCTCTGTGACCCGCCTACATTATGTGTGCTAATCATTATATCCCTCAATCCCCTTCTCCTTCCTGTCCCACCCACCCTCCCCACCCAACCCCACCCCTTTGGTAACAACTAGTCCCTTCTTGGAGGCTGTGAGTCTGCTGCTGTTTTGCTTTGTTCTTATACTACACAAATGAGTGAAATCATTGGGTGCTTGTCTTTCTTCACCTGGCTAATTTCACTGAGCAGAATACCCTCTAGCTCCATCCATGTCGTTACAAAAGGTAGGATTTGTTTTCTTCTTATGGCTGAATAATATTCCTTTGGGTAAATGTACCACCTCTTCTTTATCCATTCATCTACCGATGGACACTTACATCATTTCCCTATCTTGGCTATTTTAAATAGAGCTGCAATAAACATAGGGGTACATATGTCTTTTTGAATCTGAGAAGTTGTATTCTTTGGGTAAATTCCAAGGAATGGGATTGCCAGGTCAAATGGTATTTCTATTTTTAGTTCTTTGAGGAAACTCCATATTGCTTTCCACAATGGGTAAACTAGCTTACATTCCCACCAGCAGTGTAGGAGGGTTCCCCTTTATCTGTATCCTCACCAGCATTTGTTGTTTCTTGTCTTTCAGATGTTTGCCATCCTAACTGGTGTGAGGTAATATCTCATTGTGGTTTTAATTTGTATTTCCCTGATAATTAGTGATGTGAAGCATCTTTTCATGTGCCTATTGGCCATCTGAATTTCTTCTTTGGAGAAGTGTCGTTCAGATTCTCCACCCATTTTTTAATCAGGTTATTTGCTTTTTGGGTGTTGAGGCATGTGAGCTCTATATGTATTTTGGATGTTAACCCCTTATCAGATTTATCATTTATTAATATATTCTCCCTTACTGTAGGATGTCTTTTTGCTCTGTTGATGGTATCCTTTGCTGTACAGAGCTTTTTAGTTTGACATAGTCCCATTTGTTCATTTTTGCTTTTGTTTCCCTTGCCTGAGGAGATGTGTTCAGGAAAAAGTTGCTCATGTTTACTTTTAAGAGATTTTTGCCTTTCTTCTAGGAGTTTTATGGTTTAATGACTTACATTCAGGTCTTTGATCCATTTTGAGTTTACTTTTGTGTATGGGGTTAGACAGTAATCCAGTTTCATTCTCTTACATGTAGCTGTCCAGTTTTGCCGACACCAGTTGTTGAAGAGGCTGTCATTTCCCCATTGTATGTCCATGGCTCCTTTATCGTATATTAATTGACCATATATGGTTGGGTTTATATCTGTACTCTCTAGTCTGTTCCATTGGTCTATGGGTCTGTTCTTGTACCAGTACCAAATTGTCTTGATTACTGTGGCTTTGTAGTAGAGCTTGAAGTTGGGGAGCATAATCCCCCCAGCTTTATTCTTCCTTCTCAGGATTTCTTTGGCTATTTGGGCCTTTTGTGGTTCCATATGAATTTTAGAACTATTTATTCTATTTTGTTGAAGAATGCTGTTGGTATTTTGACAGGGATTACATTGTATCTGTAGATTGCTTTAGGCAGGATGGCTATTTTGACAATATTAATTCTTCCTATCCATAAGCACAGGATGTATTTCCATTTATTGGTGTCTTTAATTTCTCTCATGAGTATCTTGTAGTTTTCTGGGTATAGGTCTTTCATCTCCTTGGTTAGATTTATTCCTAGGTATTTTATCCTTTTTGATGGAATTGTAAATGGATTTGTTTTACTGATATCTCTTCCTGCTAGTTCGTTATTAGTATATAGGAATTCAACAGATTTCTGTGTATTAATTTTGCATTTTGCAACTTTGCTGAATTCAGTTATTAGTTCTAGTTGTTTTGGGGTGGATTTTTAGGGTTTTTTATGTACAATATCATGTCATCTGCAAACAGTAACAGTTTAACTTCTTCCTTACCAATCTGGATGCCTTTTATTTCTTTGTGTTGTCTAATTGCCCTGGCTAGGACCTCCAGTACTATGTTGAATAAAAGTGCGGAGGGTGGGGGCATCCTTGTCTTGTTCCCGACCTCATAAAAAATCATTCAGCTTTTTGCTGTAAAGTATGATGTTGGCTGTGGTTTGTCATATGTGGCCTTTATTATGTTGAGGTACTTGCCCTCTATACTCATTTTTTTGAGAGTTTTTATATTGAATGGATATTGAATTTTGTCAAATGCTTTTTCAGCATCTATTGAAATGATCATATGATTTTTATCCTTTTTGTTGATAGGGTGTATGGTGATGGATTTTTGAATATTGTACTATCCATGCAACCCTGGAATAAATCCCACTTGATCATGATGGACAATCTTCTTGTAGTATTTTTGAATTTGGTTTGCTAATATTTTGTTGAGGATTTTTGCATGTATGCTCATCAGGTATACTGGTCTGTAATTTTCTTTTTTTTTTGTGGTGTCTTTTCCTGGTTTTGGTATTAGAGTGAAGCTGGCCTCATAGAATGAGTTTTGAAGTATTCCCTCCTCTTCTACTTTTTGGAACACTTTAAGGAGGATGGGTATAGGTCTTCACTAAACTTTTGATAAAATTCAGCAGGGAAACCATCTGGTCCAGAAGTTTTGTTCTTAGGTAGTTTTTTTGATTACCAGTTCAATTTCATTTCTGGTAATTGATCTGTTCAGATTTTCTCTTTCTTCCTGGGTCAGTCTTGGAAGGTTGTATTTTTCTAGAAAATTGACCATTTCATCCAGGTTATCCAGCTTCTTAGCAAATAATTTTTCATATTATTTTCTAATAATGCTTTTTATTTCTGCGACGTCTGTAGTGATTTTGTTCTCATTTCTGATTCTGTTTATGTGTATACACACTCTTTCTTGATAAGTCTGGGTAGGGGTTTATCTATTTTGTTTATTTTCTCAAAGAAGCAGCTCCTGGTTTCATTCTTTCTATTATTTTATTCTTTTCAATTTTATTTATTTCTCCTCTCATCTTTATTATGACCCTCCTTCTATTGACTTTGGGCCTCACTTGTTCTTTTTCTTGATAAAGAAGGCACTGGAAGCATTATATGCTCTTTACCACCAAGTGGAGCATTTCCCCCAAACTATCTAAATTATATGCCTTCTCAAGTTAGCTGCCCACTCATATCCATGTGCATCTCACATCTGCTGACGTACAGGAAGCTGTAGGATAGTCTTTGCCCTGCCTTCCTCTACATCTTTCTCTCAAAGCCATAAGGCTTATAATCTCTGCGCTACTAATATATTAGACTTCTTCCATTGCTTACCATGTAACATGCTATTTCTGAACTGTCTTTACATTTCAGTTCCCTTGCCTGGTATGTGACTAAATTTAAATTTTATAATTTCTTCTAATCCTCTGAAAATCTAAATTGACAACTTCATTCTTGGCTATCCATTAATAATAAATCATTTGTACTTCTTTGGCTGAAGTGAAATGTCATATTGCTGGTTTTTTATTTGCTATTCTTTCTAAACTATGATCATCTTACATACAGATACTTTTTCTAATTTACTTGTTTTTACATCTCTAGTGCACCCGGTACTGCCTGAAATTGGCATTTCCTATTTGTCTTGTTAAATAAGTGAAGAGATAGTTGCTGCTGTCGAAATGGCCTAATATAGCTTTCCTATCACATTCACCTTCTAAAATTCTACACAAACTGTACCTTAAATGGCTTCTCAGTTCCTTCTTATCTCAGTCCATTCAGGCTGCTATAGCAAAGTACCACAGACTGTGTAGCTTCTAAACAACAGAAATTTATTGCTCACAGTTCTAGAGGCTGGAAGTCTTGAGATCAGAGTGTCAGCATGGTCAGGTAAGGGGACCTTCTTCCAGTGAGAGACTTCTCGCTGTGTCCTCACAGGGTGGAAGGTGTAAGCAAGCTCCCTGTGACTTCTTTTTTAAAGGAAGTAATCCCATGTGGAGCACTCCAGCCACATGACCTAAACATCTCCCAAAAGTCCCTTCTACTAATACCACCAGCTTTTGGTATTAGAATATTGAGAGGACACATATTCAGACCGTTGGTCTCCTTGTCCGAATCAACCTCTCCTTAACTATAATCTGATAGCAAACTTGAACTCTAAACTAGGAATCTGACTTTATACTTAAACACTTATTACAGTCTGACTTGTTAAAAAACATACATATGAAATTTTTTTATTCATCCAGAATGCAAATTAAAAACATTTTTATTCATTTCTCCACAGTGCTTGACATAAAGGTTTGTGGATTGCACATACTCAATAATCAAAGCTCAATATGCATAAATACATAATTTTTATGTGAGAAATGATACATTTCACCTATATTTTGAATTATTTAGAAAATTATTTTGGCTAACCGATTTTGGAGACCTCTTTTATGACTTCAGAGAAATTCTATTTGCTATTAATAATTTTATTTCTCATATCATTATTAATGTCTCCATTTTTATGTAAAATTTAATTAATTAGATTTTATTGAATCAAATTATGTTAATTGAATATTTTGGTGCAGTATATGTTTCGTGGTAGAAAATGGGAACCAAACTGATCCTTTTGTTATTTGAAATGCATCAGTTATCACAATTGCTACCAATATTTTTACCTGCAATAAGTTTGTCATAGAAGCCTTATTCTGGGTACTTATAATAAGAAATTCTTAAAAGAAGGCAAGGAACTTCCTTTTGACAGTGAACTAGAATCATCCTAAACTTTGCTGAGATAGTTTAACTAATTGGCACATTTCTTTAAAGATGGATTTTCTCAGTTCTTTGTGGAATTTTTTCCTCTCTTGGGTACAGACATCCACATTCTCATGCATTACTTAAATTTGGCACTTTGGAAACAAGTAAATTTCTCACACTAGGAAGCTGAGTTTTCCTGGAATAAAGGATCTATTCTACAACATAAGCTTTTTGAAAACATATATGACTTTTTCCACAAACTTCAACCATTTAATGAATAAAACATGAATCTCATAAAGAACCGTGCTTTGCCCTTTAGCTCAGGAACTTCAAAACTATTGTTTAGAAGACGCTGCCATTTTTTTCTAACCTTTTTGAAAGACTTAGTTCTGCAAATCTATCTCCTCTATTCCTTTACATCCTATTTCAACCACTGGTTTATTTAATTGCATTTAACTGTCATTCAATAAATCACAAATGTAGTTATTGGCATATTTTCTAATGTAGAAGAAACGAGGATCTTATTTATATCTATTAAAACTCCTAATAGTCATAGAAAAGTAAGCTTTCTCAGGGACTGCCTGAGCATGGTTTTATGACCTATACACATTCTCAATGACAGAGCTCTGCCTTCTTGTTACTTAGGATCCACATTTAAATTTTAAAGAGATTAAAAACAAAAACCATATTTTTGGCAGATCATTACAACAAGAGCCTATCACTGCAGATACTAACTAAACTCTAAAAGGAAATAAGGACCCCCACTTTAATGTGTTCCTGCACAAAATCTCCACAGGCTCATCAACTCTGACAGTTTTACTAGGCTCCATTAAACATTAGTTAAATTAGCCATAACTTTTTAGCATTATTGGCTAATTGCTTTGTGATTCAGACTTAACTCCAGAGTATACTAAACCTTCCTACAGATACCGCATGGTTTTACTTCTCAGTGTCGTATCACACTGTGTGAATCCTCATCAACATCTGGCCTTTAGGATGCCATAGAACTTTCCTACAGACTCCTGCAGCCAGAACTAGAGGATTCAGTAAAACAATTCATTATGTGGTTCATTTGTACATGCAAATAATGTTCTTAAAGGTCACTCATGTCCCAAAAAGCGTTCTTTTGGAAGCATTCTATGATTATGAAGTAAAATAGCTACTGATGAAGGATAACTTTTTCTTATATTGCTCTTGAATTTAATTACCTCCTTTTGAAATTTGCCTGTCATTTGGAACTCTACATGGGATGAATAATTGAATCAAAAATTAAACTCTTGTGAATGCAAGGAAAGAAAGTGTACACATATTTTTTTCTCATTCGTGTGTTAATTTACTCATTTGTTCTACAAATAATTATTAAAATAGTTACTAGTTTGAACTCTTCAGTTGTATTCATCGTAAGGAATATGATATAAATAATCCTGTATATTTTAAATGTTTGGGAAAATGTATATTTCCTAGTGTGTATCTGCTTAGATCAATTAGAATGCTAAATATACAGATGTCAAATAAATAAACCTAATTATGATTTTTAAGTTTTAAATCTATTTTATAATGATTTTTCAGCTAAATCAACTCAAATGTTCTTTGACATACACATTCAACACATATTTTTCCTTTATTGAGATATAATTAATATATGTATTTTGCAGGTGAGGAAACTGAGTCCAGTTCAGGGTTCTTCCTACAGAACTGTCACTTTTACCAGTTGGTACAACCTTTGCTCTGAAAGGCAACTCCAGCAGTTTCACTGGACGAGTATCGCCTTCCAGATGAGCAAAGGCAGGGCAGGCACACCCACTGTGCAAGATGCCCGCGGGTCTATGCAGGCCTGGCCCGGCTCCAGAGCTCACCTGTGGCACTCCTGTAAGCATCTGCAGACCCGAGTTTAGGACACGAGATCCGAGGTGCCTGGGCAGCAGACTCCTCACCCAGCTCAATATCTCTTCCTGGGTCCACACATCTTTCCTAGACCCTACAGTTGAGAGGAAGGTGGTTCTGGGCCAGACACAGCCTCTTTCAGTGTAGGAGACACAGTCAGAGCAGGAGCATTAACGACAGGGAAGCAGCTGAAGGGAGGAGACAGGGCCAGAACGTGTGGTCAGCAAGGGGTAAGATCAAGCTCTTTTCTTCAACTGAAGCCCCACCGCCTTAGCACCCTTTGAGTTTTCCCTTTTCTTCTTCATTGCAGCCCCACTCCAGGGCATGAATCTCATATTTCCTAGGAACCAAGAAGGTACACACATGACCCCATGTTGTGCTGAGAACTATCACTGGGGGTGGTTTTCATCCTCACTGCTCAGAGCAGGAACCTGCAGCTCAGAGTGGACAAGCAGCTAGCTCCAGGAGTCAGTGCTTGGACGTGGCCTGGGAGGGTCCACACCAGACCTCACTGAGGCCCAGGCCTGGCTCTGTCCTGGACATGACCACAAAGAAGTCAGCAAGCAGCAGCTTGCCTGCAGCATTCACTTTTTTACTCTGTTCATTTGTCTTCAGTAAAATGAAGGAAAATGGGAAGGATGGTGAGATAACCCAATGATGACTCTCCAAGGGCCTGATAAAGCAGAGACAGGCCTCAGAAGTCTAGATTCTGTACCTTTTTTAATCCTTCCTACATATCTGTGCCTTCTGTAGGTATTTTACAACTTTGCAAGGCCATTATATATTTTTTTCTGAAAAAAAAATCAGAGCAGGTGGGAGCTGGAATGAGGGGTTGCCTATTACACAGAGCCGCAGGCTGTCCTGGCCCATCTGCACATGCAGACCCACCTGGATCAGAGAGGGCCAGGTCAAGTAGCCCTGTCCCAGCCCGAATGCCCTGTATCTTTGGCAATGGCAGTCCTTGCCCCCACCTTCCCAGTCCCCCATCCAGTGAGCTGGGTGGGGAGGGGATGCTGCTTTGCTGGCCCCACGGGTATGGCCTGGCTTTCTCTCTGCTCAGCTCTGTCTCAGCCCTGCAGACCGGGGGACCTCACCCAGGGACATGCCTTGACTGTGATGATCCCCATAAATACGGATGTAACAGGGAGGTAAGTGAGGAGGCTTTTGTAATAATCCAAATGAGAGATGATTATTCAGGGATGGTGGTAATGGAGGTAGCAAGAAGTGGTGGCATAGATTCCAGAATACATTTTTCATGGACTTTTGAAGGAATACCAGTAGGAGTTGCTGGTGGTTTCTATGTCAGGAGACAAGGATATCACCAAGGGGTTTGTCATGAGCAGTAGGAAGAACGGTGTTGTCATTTACTGATACGGGAAAGCTTGTGGGAGGAGCAGAAGGGGTATTAGTAAGAGTTTGCTTTTAGACGTTCATTGTGAGGTACTTAGTGTGCAGGTGGAGTTCTTTTATAGAGTATGTTGTTATGATTTGGGAGTTTATATTTGGCTGGGAAAAAGGTCATTTGTGTATAAATCATCATCAAATCATATAAGTTCATGAGGTTATTTAGTGAATAAAGGTTGGAGGCCCAAGGACCCAGAGCCAAAACACTCCACATGCTTATTCCTTTTTCCTCTCTTCATTCTGTGAAACAAACTGCCATGTACTGTTACCACGATACTGGCAGTAATCAGTGTATTTAACACATATATGTTGCCTGGCTACTTGGGGCCACTACACTATGATGAACAAGTCAGAAAAAGTCTCTGTTCTCACATCACTTGCATTTTAGTGGTGAGAACACAGTCAACCAACAGTGACTAAGGCACTAAGAGGATGTATCACTTAGTGGAAAGTGCAAGGATGGGAATAAGACAGTAAGAGGAAAGAAAATTCCTGTTACCCAGAAAGGCCTGGGAGAATGTTATTGAGAATTAGTCTGAGACCTCAATGTCAAGGAACCAACTCTGGTAACATTTAGTGGTGTGGACTAGTGTAGAGAACTTTACAAGGCTCATGAATTTTGGCCCTAGAAGCAAATCAACTTCTAGGAATTTATTCTATGAATATGCTCAAGTACAAGTATCTTCAATGAAGAATTGACATTACTGAGGGGAGAATAAACTAGAAACATTTGAATTTTATTCAAGTGCTAAGTAATTATGGTAAGAGATAATATAAATGTTAAAGATAAATGATTATGAATCACACTACAGTGGAAGACATGATAGCCATTAAATAGGATAAGGCATATCTATACTGATATGAAAATATTCCTTAGGTATGAAAAAAATGTTACTTGACATTATGTATGTTATAATCTCATTTGCATTTTTGCTTTAAAAATGAAGACTGTATACTCATATTTCTCAAGATAATGAAGACTGTTAACAATAATAATTCATGAGGAAAAGAGGCAGAGCTTTACCTCACCTTTGAAAGTCTTCTAAGTAACTTCAAAATTTTCCATGTATATTGACTGTATGTTAATGTAATTCCAATATGATTAATTTAAACAAGAAATACTATTAAAACCATATAATGTGAGCACCTTCTTTTGAGCACTGATGTTTTCTTTATGTACACTCTTTCTTTTTATCCATTTGTTTTTCTTGTTATCCCACATTTACAGAGCCAGTGTTTGGCCCATGGAAAGCCTCCTTTCTTCATATCCTTCTCTCCAACCCAATTTAATTTTTGTATATTGCTATTTAGATCCACTTTGCATCATGTCAATAATGCTAGTGGGGAGCAGCTTGTAATTGGTTAGTGGACGATAGGATGGGCTGGGGCCAGCAAGGTTGACCTATAAGAACATGCTTAAAATAGAAGAAGAACCCAGATTTTAAATTGACTGTAAGTATAAAGAAGAGATTTAGAATTAATGAGGGTGTAAACTGTAGAAGACGTATTCCTATTGGTTTATTATTAGAAAAAATGAAATAAAAAATTTAAGGTGTTAAAGGTAAAAAAATTATCAGAAAATATTTCAACTTAACATGACCAAACAAATCACTGCCAACATGGAATGGGAGTGACTTTTTCTGTAAATCCCCATGCAGGAATTCTCATTGTATACTTTTAAGTTCTGGGTAATTCCCATCTTTCAGGGAAACAGTGTTCTGGATTGGAAACTTCTCTGTGGGGGTAGGGGATCCTGATCAAGCTGCCCTGGTAGTAGTAAGTCAACCTAGTTCTGCCTGGTGTAGCAGCTAATCAGGCTCTGTAGTTTCCCCAAGATGCTCTGCTGACCTCCCCATATCACAGTCCTTCAGCCATGGCCTGGGCCAGGGTCAGCAGTACACCTGAGGAAAAAGCACTGAGGCTCTTAACAAGAGATGGGTTTAAGGTACCTGAGGTTCATGTATTACTTCTAGTGCAGTGGACCTGGTTCGTCACAGAGATTTTCTTTTTTTCCTTAACTTCATCTTTTTAAATGCTAAAGAGTGTTGTGAGGATTGGAATGTAAATAATGGAAATTTACAACAGTTGATTTTTATAGGATGATTAAATTTCTGATCTTAATCATATTTTCTAATATTCTTTGTAGTTCATGGTGCTCTGCTCACATTGTATCCTTTTCTGCCTATGAGGACTGTTGAATGTCTGTCAGTGCCCCCAGCAATAAATGACTATTTGATAATGCTGCAGATTAAGAGGGACCACTTAAAATTGCCATTGTGAACTGGAAATTATTGTTAAAACTTCAACCACATAGCAGTTCTAACATATTCTAATAATGTATATATATTGAAATTTGTCTTATTAATGTTGAATAAGCACTAGTAAAATTTTTGAAGGATTGAAAAAATGTCTATATTCAGTTGCTTCTAGAAAAGAAAAAGACCCACGATTAAGAGTTTACCACATTGTCAGAACTATGGCTAAAGATTCAAATGTCAGAGAGGCAGATAAATAAAAGAACCAGAAGACGTCTTCAAAACACCTTCTTAAATGAGGAGTCCAAGTACTTAAACTGAACCACAGTGAAAGACCTGTGTTCATAGAAGGCACTATATAATGTTTAGTTTCTGACAGTCTTGTTATATGAATACGTATGGACAGTTTTACTAAAGCTAGTTTTCATTTGAAAGAAACCAGTGTTTTTCAGGGTAATTTTTTGTTAGGAACTCTGGTTCTCATATCTCAGCTCTAGAATTTGTAAAAGTAGAAAATTTTTTTTAGGCATATTGATTTATGGACATATTTTTGTAAGATACAAAGTACAGTTTACTGAGTTAATTTATTTTTGACTTGAAATGGAACTTTCTCCAGTATTTCAAGTGAAAATAAAAGGCTACATTAATCCACTAATCCTAATTTAAGAATTTATAGAAGATTTATTACCTACTAGAGCAACCCAGAATTCATATTGATTGAGGTGCTGTAATTTCACTGAGGAATAAAAATTTTAATGGTTTAGCTTTTCATTTTTTTATGGGGTGATCTCTGCTCGGTTTTATATTTTGTTGTAAGTGTACTATTTAACCAGTTATAATCCAGTGTCAGTAGCTTTTTTCAGTAGGACATAGAATTTATTTCAGTACACATTTAGCATTTGCAATCTTGCGCATTTCTTATGTACTGGCAAATTATTGGTAAAAATAAAGCTATACAATAATTTCTGTTAGTAGGGTATATTACAAAAATGTGAAATATATTCTACTCATTAAAATCAAATGACTTTTTTTTTAATATGATAGAACATCATAACACTCCATAATTACTAAAACCAGTATTCTTTACACAAAATAAGCACATTCATAGTTAAAAAGTACTCATAAAATATTTTGAGAACCAGTAACAGAGGAATGGTGATTCCCCAGATGAGCAGTATGAGTGTCACTGGGGAACTTTTATAAGTATACATTCTAGGTATCTCTCCAGACCTGCTGACTCAGAAACTCCATGGGTATGGACAGCAATCTGAGGCACTCTAAAGTTTGACAGTTACTAACATCAGGGAAAAAATAATGTACTACTACAGTTAGACACCAGGGTAATGCAGACAGCCCAACCAACCAGACCTACACAGATTGATTGTTCTAACTAGGAATCTTTCTTCTGAAATAGCCTAGGTCATGTGAACTATAGGATTTAAGTAGGTAGGGCAAAGATTTGACTGTGTAGCAGTCAAATCAGTGTCAGTGTTCCCCCTATACCTCCTTAGACCCTTTTTACCTTTTCTACCTTTCAGAATGCTTTCACTCCCTACAGACAATCTGTGTCTTTGTCCCAAGGTAGTGTTCAGGCTGCCAAAACTTCTCTGCTTCACCCTAGTTGAGCATTTTAGAGCTCATGGAAATTTAGAGCACCCGATCTCACCTTGATCTGTTTAACCAGTAGACGGGGTATGTCAGTGCTCAAGTATCTTGCTTTTCCAGCGATATTCTGAAAGATGACTCACGCTGTCGCCCTTGGGGGATGTGGCCAGTTACCCACCAGGCGACTTTGCTTGGAAGCACACACTTGCTTGTTTTCCCTTCTTAGTTCCACTTCTGTCCTCCCTACCAGCTCTTCTAGGAATAATTCTTACTATCAATCACATCAACAGTCATCTCAGGATTTACTTCTGGGGAACCCAACCTTAAACATAGGGCATTTTTGTCTCCATGAGTAAAAACACAAGGCTTTTTCTTGAAGTGTTTGGAGATATCCTCACATCATTTAGCATTTTCTCATGATACTGTAGTTCCACCACTGCTTTTGTGTTTTTATATGACTTTGTTTCAAGTAGATTTTATTTTTATTTTTCATTTTTTATTTTGCTATCATTAATTTACAATTACATGAACAACATTATGGTTACTAGACTCCCCCTATTATCAACGCCCCCCCACCAACCCCATTACAGTCACTGTCCATCAGCATAGTAAGATGCTATAGAATCACTACTTGTCTTCTCTGTGTTATACTGCCTTCTCCATGTCACCTCCCTACATTATACATGCTAATCTTAATGCCCCTTTTTCTCCCTTATCCCTCCCTTCCCACCCATCCTCCCCAATCCCTTTCCCTTTGGTAACTGTTAGTCCATTCTTGGGTTCTGTGAGTCTGCTGCTGTTTTGTTCCTTCAGTTTTTTCTTAGTTCTTACACTCCACAGATGAGTGAAATCATTTGATACTTGTCTTTCTCTGCCTGGCTTATTTCACTGAGCATAATACCCTCTAGCTCCATCTTTGTTGTTGCAAATGGTAGGATTTGTTTTCTTCTTATGGCTGAATAATATTCCATTGTGTATATGTACCACCTCTTCTTTATCCATTCATCT
Source organism: Smutsia gigantea (assembly GCA_032199065.1). Classification (NCBI taxonomy): domain Eukaryota; kingdom Metazoa; phylum Chordata; class Mammalia; order Pholidota; family Manidae; genus Smutsia; species Smutsia gigantea. Next base: position 89,151 of record JAVSCE010013459.1, read on the forward strand.
GCTGATGGACGCTTAGATTACTTCCATTTCTTGGCTATTGAAAGTAGTGCTGCAATAAACATAGGGGTGCATATGTCTTTTTGAATCTGAGATCTTATTTTCTTACGGTAAATTCCTGGGAGTGAAATTCCTGGGTCAAATGGTATTTCTATTTTTAGCTTTTTGAGGAACCTCCATACTACTTTCCACAATGGTTGAGCTATTTTACATTCCCACCAGCAGTGTAGGAGGGTTCCCCTTTCTCCACATCCTCGCCAACATTTGTTGTTTGTCTTTTGCATGGTGGTCATACTAACTGGTGTGAGGTGATATCTCATTGTGGTTTTAATTTGCATTTCTCTGATGATTAGGGATGTGGAGCATCTTTTCATGTGCCTATTGGCCATCTGAATTTCTTCTTCGGTGAAGTGTCTGTTCAGCTCCTCTGCCCATTTTTTAATAGGGTTATTTGCTTTTTTTTTTTTTGATGTGAGTGAGCTCTTTATATAATTTGGATGTCAACCCCTTATCAGATATGTCATTTATTAGTATATTCTCCCATACTGTGGGATCTCTTTTGTTCTACTGATGGTGTCCTTTGCTGTACAGAAGCTTTTTCGTTTGATATAGTCCCATTTGTTGATTTTTGCTTTTGTTTCTCTTGCCCGGGAGATATATTCATGAAGAAGTTGCTCATGTTTATGTGCAAGAGATTTTTGCCTATGTTTTTTTCTAAGAGTTTTATGGTTTCATGACTTATATTCTGGTCTTTGATCCATTTTGAGTTTACTTTTGTGTGGGGGGTTAGACAGAAATCCAGTTTCATTCTCTTACATGTAGCTGTCCAGTTTTGCCAACACCAGCTGTTGAAGAGGGTGTCATTTCCCCGTTGTATATCCATGGCTCCTTTATCGTATATTAATTGACCATATATACTTGGGTTTATATCTGGAAAACAGACTTTATTTTTTATAATAGTTTTGGATATACAAAAATGTTGAGAATAGTACAAAGAACCCCCATCTGCTCCCCACCTGTTTCTCCAGTTATTCACATTTTATGTGAGTATGGTGCATTTGTAACATTTAATGAAATGATGTTGACACATTAGGGAAGATTTAGTTGGTTAATTTATACTCATCCTTCATGATTTAGCTTATGCCCAATATGGGTTCTTTATTTGACTTCACCACTCACTTAACATTTAACATTTTTTGAAAATTAAGCACTTTATATGCCATATTTGTTCACATGGTTGGGGATAAGGCAGTGACCCAGACACACCAGATCTGAGCTATTATGACATTAGATTTTAATGGGAAGGGTCAACTGAAAAAGTAAATAAATGCATACAGATATAATTTTGTATAGTAGCAAGTGCTATAAAGAAAGCAGAGTAGTAAAATGCAGTAGTCATTAAAAATCTGGACCACTTTGGAGAGGATGGTCTGTACAAATCCTTCTGTGTAGCACCATTGGAATTGAAAGCCAAATTTTTAGTGTGAGGTGGCCATGGGAATATCTGAGGGATGGACGATCCAGACAGAGGCAACAGCAGTTCCAAAGGACTTAAAGTGTATCTGATGTATCTGGAAATGGCAAAAGAAATAATGTGTCTAGGGGGCAAGGGAGAGATTAGTGTCAGATGAGGAGGAAGATTTACACAGAAGCAAATCCCTTGAGGCCGTCAGTAAAGAGAAAGCAATACTGAATTCATTCTAGCTGACCGAGAAGTCATTAGGTCCTAATAATTAGAAGATGTAGTGCTCAGATGTCACGAGATGATTAACTTTAAAAAAACGTCACACTGAAGAATGGATTGGGGCTTACATGGATGGAGTGAAAGGAGGGGGACTGATGGAAGTCCCATGTTTATCTTTTCAACTACTTAGAGCCCTTGATTATAGTTTGTAGGCTTGCTTCTGTATTAGAACGAGAGCCATTTAGGTACAGGGGCCAACTCTAATAATTTTTGTTCTCCACGTGATAAGCACAGTGTTTGATCTATTAGATACTCATTGTTGAAAGAAGTAATGAATAATTTCTAAAACCTGAGACATCATTAACACCAACTGTTTTTATTTTTAAAGGCAGAGGGTTTAGCATATAAAACTCTTTCCTACTTATGTTCTAAAAATCCATTGTATCATTAGATATTATGTTTAATTTCCTCTCAGTCACTTAGAACAAAAATCTGATTCCTTAATCTACTTGGTTTCATTCCTCAGCTACTTGATAATCTTGGTACATTTGTTAGTGATATCTTTGCTAATTCATTACAGCCTTTGTAGTATGTATCTCACAGGAGGAAGTCACTCTAAAAATATTTGAAGGGGATAAGGACGGTCACATTGCATGGGGGCTCTATATTTATACTCTACATTTGGATCTGAGAATCTTGATTTTATTCTTTCTTCTCACAGTGGCTCTACATTGTTGATGTTAAATTAAATGATTAAAAATTTATCACCTTAAGTTTTATACCTTTATCGTGTATTTATATAAATATTCACTTATATTTAATTTATATTTATAATCTTACCTTTGCATTTGCTTTTCAGTGAATGTAAGCCTTAGAAAGCAGAGTATTATTAACTTGACTCATTTTTAAGTGGCAAGCTAATGATGATATAAATTTTAATTGTATAATATACTATAGTACTTTAAAAATTTTCCGGTTGAGTTTAAGGTCCTTTTATTTAGAAAAAATAAAAGTTACTATTCCCTTTTTATTTATTCCATTTGGACTTCCACATAGATTCATATAGCCAACCCCAGATATATTGGAATATATCAAAATAATGGAATATTAGACTCAATAATCCTCTAATTATCTTTATCCCTTCTGAGGGAGCTTAATTCCATTATTCATTAGCCATGGGAGTGATCATTGCATAAACTATTCATTCCCATAGACAGAATAATATTTTAGTAAGAATATAGCCATGGCTTAGTCCCTTTCCTCAAATATCTTCCCCAGAAAGCATTTTATATTACTTTCTGAAATATGTTTTTGAGTATTAATGACTCACTTTGAATTTTAAAAGTATTTGGTTGCTGTGTTCTAAATATACTTCAAGGCTGTCATCCACATCCATTACAAAGAGATATAAATACTGAGATGACATCAGAGTAGCAGGCATTTTCTATTGTTCCTTAGTGATTTCTATATGGGAACAAAATTATAAATAAAAATTTTCACTAAAATTTTCAGTGAGAATTTCCTTTCTAAATAATCTTGCCTATGTTCTTTATGAAGGAAAATGTGAATTATAGTTCCACTATTTTTGTTTTTACTGTGGCTATATAGAAATATGAGCAAAATTTTAATTCAGTCCTTTAGCACCTTTTATTCCTTGGGAGATTATTAATTTGGTTCTAAATATTTAGACTTACACATTTTTTTCTGATCTAGATTTTTATTTTAGATATTTCACAATTACAAGTGGCCTAAAACACTTTTTCATTAATGGCATTCGGTACATTATAAAAACATCTATTAATTAATAATATAAGTCCATTGAGTGAAATACATTGGCTACAGTTTTGCTCTGACTGTATGTCAACTATGCTTAAGTGTTGAACAACTTTGTATGTTATTTGCCCACGCTATGAGTAGTTAAAACACAACTGCACACTTAGAAAAAGAGATACTTAGGTTAGACAACTTATCCAAAGACAGTTATATTTATGAGTGGAGTGTTCTGATTTCAAAGCAAAATCAACTTTGTGAAACTTATTTCATATTTAAGTTACTATTCAACCTGCTGGTCAGCTTTGACCAAACATTGTTTAAGAGCTGTTCAAGAAACTTTATCTCAGATAACATATGTAATAGCTGGAAATTTAAAATGGCTTAAAAATTCATTTTCAGAAGACTTATTTTAAAAAATTATGACAAATCTATGGAATAGAAAAATGTGCAAATACTTCATTATATTGTAATTGTTTACATATTGACATAGAAAATTATTTATGAAATAATTTAAAGACTGTTACAAAATTGTATATGGCGCTATACATTTTAAAAGTGATACAATCAAATCAACAAGGCTCCAGTACTTGCCATGATAACAGAGAAATGAAATCAATAATATAAAATGCAAAAGAAAAAAAAATCATTATTTTGGTAGTTTACAGGTAATTATTGTTGAATGTTTCTTTTATATAATTGATTGTGCCCAGGTATAATATAAAGGAGAGTAGGAGTTAAAGGAGGAATCATTTGAAATAAATTAATTTTAAACTTTATTCGAGTAGTAGTTGTTACTGGAGCAATCGCCAACACAATAAAATGACAGTGGTTTAGTGACAACAAAAGTAAACAAAATAAGTCACAGGGATAAAAAGTACAGAATAGAGAACTGAGTCAGTAACATTGTAATCACTTTGCATGGTGACAGTTGGTAGCTGTACTTATCCTGGTGAGCATTTCATAATTGTGGAGTAACTATGTTGTATGCCTTAAAACAATATAATACTGTAGGTCAATTATCCTTTAAATTAAAAAAGAAGAAAACAAATCAGTGTCACACACACATAACCATGTAATGGCAGCGCCTCTGGCTGGCAGCCTGCCTGTATCCACACCGTGATGCAGGGGCCCCGGGCCTTTTCATCTGTGAGCCCACGTTCTCCTAGCGCCTCACCATTCTCTTCATCTAGCCCGGAGGGAAGAGAGCATTGGCAAAAGGGCAACCACTTCTTAAAATCTTGTCCCCCAAGTGCGATATTCACCTTCCTTCAAAGAAGCCTCATGTCCAAAGATACCCGTGGACTGGAGAACTTGGTCCAGAGACTGGGCAAGGCTTCCAGCACTTCCCAGTGATGATGCTGTGTGACAGGTGTCAGTCACAGCACTCACACAGGAACTTTCATTGTCCCCAACCTCTCTCAAGTCCTCTTTCTATGACATTCAAGGAAACACACTATTATTTGAACATGTGGCCATGTCTTATGTGTTTACCTCTTTTTTTCTGAACTAGCATTCCCCTTCTAGACCTTTCTTAAAAGGGTACTTACACTATTTTATATCAAATGTTTATTTTATTGAAGACAATATTGAAATCCAGAGAAATTAAGCAGCTTGGTGCATATTTAGTTAGTAACAATCCCATAACTAGAACCCATATACTCGCAATCCCATAACCAGAACCAAATACAACCCAGTAGTATGTGGACTTTTGACTGCAGAGGGGTCGGCATCCTGTGTTACTTAACAGCAAATCTACAATGTATTGGAGAATAATAATAACAATGGTTCCTTTGGAAATTTGTTGTCTTTGAAAGAAAAAAATAATTTTAATATCTCTGGGGCACCTATCTATAACTGCAGGGCCCTACAGAGCTCATATTTAAAGGACTAGCTCACTTCAAAATACATGTTCTTTAAACTATACATAATAAGACTATGGTGTAATGCAATATACAAAATAGGTTTTCTTGGTTGGGTTCCTGGGAAGCAGCCTATATGATGGAGATTAATATGGAGGAAGTTTATTAGGTATTGCTCTTCTTGTAAACACCTCTGGAAGGGACAGGCAGAAAGCAATACAGGCAATGGGGAGAATTATGGCTGCAGCCCAGACATACGAAGCCTCAGCTGTCCCTACTGGGATTGTGTGGCTGCCCTGACCCTGCAGAGTTCTCTCAAGCTGGGTGAGTGGGTTGGGTATTCTTACCCTATGAATCACTCACTGGATGCAGGCCATCCCCAGGAGGAAATACCGCATTGGGCAAGGGACTTGTCTTCATCTGTATTGGCAGGAGGCTAATTTGAGGGCTGTCCTTGCAGCAGGTGATATATCATTCCTGAACTGAGATCTGGTTGATGCATCACATTTCCACTATAAAAGTTGATGGGACAGTTTCCCAGGAAAAAGGGGTAGAAGGGACAACCCAGATGGCTTTCTCTAAATCTTAAGATTGTTGGTCCACTTATTCCACAGACCAAACTCAAACCAGTCTTATTTTGGATAGACCTAATAAAAAATGTTCTTCTATTGAGAAGTCAGTCTTATATAATTATCCATTTGTGTTTATTTGCACATTATTTCATTTCATAAGGGTATGAGGAATAGTTTTAGTCTCATTTTTTGAAACTTAATACACCTTTTTGGTATACTCTGTCGATCCATGAATTAATAACTATAGTGGCATTTTGGCCCCTAGAAGAAGATGCTTCACAACAGTTCATTATTCATCTGTGCACTTAGACTTGAGTCCCTAAAGGAAAACAATGCAGAATATCACCTATTATATCATTCAACAAAGATTTATTATGTTTCTTTTGTGGTTGAAGATAATTTATTGATCATTGTAGTTCTAGATTTTTAAAAATAGTCCATTTATTGTTTTAAGCACAGTAAATTCAGTTGCTGTAAAGATTTATCAGTGTGTCATTGTTACTGTATTTGTATGTGCAACAAAAGTCAAGTATTTCTAATTGCTATTTAAAATATTTTTAATATATTGTTTATATTTAGTATTATGCAGTGGGCATAATGTATTCTATAAATCTAAGTGGTATAACAGATCATTGAAATCAATAACTATGAGATGTTATTATTCAGTTATGACAAATCTAAGATTTAATATAAAGCCATAGTAGTCTTGTCTTTTCTAAATTTTTTCCTAGTCTTAGAAAGTAAAAGGTTTGAATTAACTTCAGGTTTATGGCTTGTCCACTAAAACTTGCTGAAAAAAAATATTTCATGTCATAGGAAGGCTACTGTTAGATGGGACAGTATGTGTGTGTTTGTGTGTGTGTGTGTGTGTGTGTATATATATATATATATATATTTACAGTTGACATTTGATCTTTTTAAAAGTGAATAGCAGATCCGTTTTCAGAAATTTAGGGAGTGGTCAGATTTTATCATAACAGCGATGAGGAACATCCATGTGATTAACATGTGAAAAAAAATAACTGTGAATATGAAGAACAGATTAAAGAAAGGGGGAAATCCTGCCAGGGTCAGGTCAGGAGGACATCACAGTAATCTAAATCCAGAGGATGGAATGAGAACAGTGGAATTGGGGATGAAGTATGCAGATCCAACAGCCATTTAGGAAGCAAGATTAAAAAGGAAGTGAAGTTGAAGGAAAAAAAAATTAATTATTTTAGTTCTTCTTACCGGGAACAATTTGAGAAATGAATTATTTTGTTGTTTACAATTTTTTTTATTTCTCTTTTAAGATTCTAAGAAATGGAAATGAAAGATCACTCAACACTTACGCAACACTTATTTTTAGGTCCTGCTCTAAAACTACCTTATGTTCTTACGTCAGATCCTTAGTGATTTTCAATACCCAAATATCACCTTAAAAATACCCAAAATACTCCTCGAGTTTCCTGCCCAACCGCATTATGAAAAAGCCCAAGGAAATGGTGTCTGTGAACAATATACAGGTTTCCCCTGCTATCTGAAAGTACAGCATTCCTGTAAAATCTTTTATAAGCCCAAACGGCATAAAGTGAAGGAGCAATTACAATTAATTCATATGGAAAATTTTATGAATATTAGCAGACCCCAAAAAATAACGTTTGTTGAGCTTTTCTGGTACCCTTGGACATATTTTGCAAACTGATGCAAAAAATAAGTGGAGATAAAGCACATGATACTCGCAGGCACAGTTCAAAGTCCTGGCAGCTTGATGCTGAGATACTGAGCAGAGTTCCTGGCGAAGGAGGTTGGCGGGGTGCTCTCCTGGCTCGGGGTGCATGCTGCCTCCATAGCAGCTCAATGCAAAAAACAAACACTGACGGCTATTTTCACTTTTCTCTGTGTTTTGTGAAAGCAAAAATCATATTCGGATTTCTTTCGGTTAGCAAGAACAGGTACTGATGTAGGTCTTTTGTGAAAATGAAGTGGCATGCCAAAACTCTCAAAAAGCAGGGAGACCTGTATATGCCAAGTATAAAATTATACGTGGTTGCCATTTCTAGGACAGTAGAGCATTTGTTAAAATACATAGGAATTTAAATTATATTCTGAAAGATTCCAAGGAGTACAGATTCCACAAGTTTAAGAATCCAGTTGTAGTCTTCCTCACAAAACAGGATGTTCCTCCCTCCTCTTGTGCTCTGCTCTTCTAACACATGCTGATTGCCCCCGAGGCTTTCCTCAGGGAAAAGGTGGTCACAGCTGATCAGCGCTTTTGTTACAAGCAAATGTCATAAAATTTGGTGATGACCGAGAGAAGGTGAATCTGGATCCAAAGATCAGACAGACATCCACAGAATATGCATGACTAAATATGTTAAGTATTAACCTTGCAGGACTTCCGGGAAGATGGCGGTGTGAGCAGGGCGGCAGAAATCTCCTCCCAACACTATATTTATCTACGAAAACACAGAAAATACATCTATTCCTAAAAGAGAGACGAGAATACACAGGAAAGCGCACAGCATGCAGCTACACCCGAGAGGACTCGGCACCCCAAGAGGCAGGTAAGATACGGAGCCGCGACCCGGCGGGACCCGAGCCCTCCCCCACCCCAGCACACCAGCGGGAGGACAGGAGGCAGAGCCGGGAGGGAGTGGAAGTACACCCCGCCGAAGTAGCCAGCCCCGGTGATCTGCGCGGGGAGCGCTGACCCACATCGCACAGTGCAGCGAAGATTGGGGAGACAGAGGGGCAGGATCTGAGTGGGGAACACGCCAGGGTGATTGTAGCCGGCTCCCGGGAAGGAAAAAAAAAAAAAAGCAGGCACTTTCTTCAGCGGTCTTAAAGAGACAGGAGCCCAGCGGAGGAGCCGGATCGCCCCAGCACACTCAGCACAACAGGCTGGGAGTCCTACGGAGTTTCAGACGCCTTAGCTGGCGACTGAGGAAGCGTAGCCATACTTAACACTTCTCACTGAGATCAACAGCCTCCTATTCGTTCCCACCCCTGCCAGAGCGATAAAGGGCCCTGAGGAGCGGCACAGTCACAGCTGTGGAATAGTGGTGCAATAGCGCCACCTAGAGCATTCCCACAGAATCTACGTCCGGTGGGCATTTTTTTTGGTTTTTTGTTTTGTTTTGTTTTTTGTTTTGTTTTTGTTTTTTCTTTTCTTTCTTTTCTTATTTCTTTCTATTCTTTTTTTTTCTCTTTTTTTTTCTTCTCTTTTTAAAGTCTTAAAGAGCCCAGCTGACATACGTGGCAACTATCAGTGACCAATTATATAGCCATGAAAAGACAGACGAATATGGTTCAGACCAAAATCAACCAGACAACCCCAGAGAGGGAGTCTGAAGGGATGGAAATGCACAGCCTCCCTGAAAAAGAATTCAGAATAAAAGTCATAACCATGCTGATGGACCTACAGAGAAATGTGCAAGAGCTGAGGGAGGAAGTGAGGGAACTGAGGAAAGACAATACAGAAATCAGACAAGCGATCGACGGGCTTAACAGCAGAATGGATGAGATGCAAGAGACTGTTAATGGAATAGAAAACAGAGAACAGGAGTACAGAGCAGCTGAGGCAGAGAGAGATAAAAGGATTTCTAGGAATGAAAGAATATTAAGAGAACTGTGTGACCAATCCAAACGGAACAATATTCGCATTATAGGAGTACCAGAGGAAGAAGAGAGAGAAAAAGGGATAGAGAGTGTCTTTGAAGAAATAATTGGTTAAAACTTTCCCTCGCTGGGGAAGGAAGTAGTCTCGCAGTCCACCGAAGCTCATAGATCTCCCAAAACAAGGGACCCAAGGAAGACAACACCAAGACACATAATAATTAAGATGGCAAAGATCAAAGATAAAGAAAGGGTATTAAAGGCAGCTAGAGACAGAAAAAAGATCACCTACAAAGGAAAACCCATCAGACTATCATCAGACTTCTCAACAGAAACCTTACAGGCCAGAAGAGAATGGCATGATATATTTAACGTTATGAAACAGAAGGGCCTCGAACCAAGAATATTGTATCCAGCACGATTATCATTTAAATTTGATGGAGGGATTAAACAATTTCCAGATAAACGAAAGTTGAGAATTTGCGTCTCATAAACCACCACTACAGGATATCTTAAATGGACTGCTATAGAGGGAAGCACACCTAAGGCTAAAAAGATGTCACCAGAGAAAAAAAAATCATAGCAAAGAAATCAGACCATCCAAATACTAACTAAAGGCAAAGAATAAAACAACTATTATAGAAAGAATGGAGGAGGAGGAATAAGAAGAGAGAGAAAGAAAGAAACATCAGACTGTGTTTACAATAACTTAACAAGAAAGTTAATTTAGATTCTTAGATAGTAAAGAAGCAACCCTTGAACCCTTGGTAACCACGAATCTAAAGCCAGCAATGGCAATAAGTACATACCTATCAATAATCACCCTAAATGTAAATGGACTGAATGCACCAATCAAAAGACACAGAGTAACAGAATGGATAAAAAAGCAAGACCCATCTATATGCTGCCTACAAGAAACTCACCTCAAATCCAAAGATATATACAGACTAAAAGTGAAGGGATGGAAAAAGATATTTCATGCAAACAACAAAGAGAAAAAAGCAGGTGTTGCAGTACTTGTATCAGACAAAATAGACTTCAAAACGAAGAAAGTAGCAAAAGATAAAGAAGGACATTACATAATGATAAAGGGGTCAGTCCAACAAGAAGATATAACCATTATAAATATATATGCACCCAACACAGGAGCGCCGCATATGTGAAAGAAATACTAACAGAATTAAAGGAGGAAATAGACAGCAATGCATTCATCTTAGGAGACTTCAACACACCACTCACTCCAGAGGACAGATCAACCAGACAGAAAATAAGTAAAGACATAGAGGCACTGAACAACACACTAGAACAGATGGACCTAACAGACATCTACAGAACTCTACACCCAAAAGCAACAGGATACACATTCTTCTCAAGTGCACATGAAACATTTTCCAGAATAGACCACATACTAGGCCACAAAAAGAACCTCAGTAATTTCAAAAATATTGAAATCCTACCAACCCACTTCTCAGATCAAAAAGGTATAAAACTAGAAATAATTTTTAGAAAGAAATCAAAAAGGCTCACAAATACATGGAGACCTAACAACAGTCTCCTAATTAATCAATGGGTTAACGACCAAATCAAAACAGAAATCAAAGAATATATGGAGACTAATGACAACAACAACACAAAGCCACAACTTCTGTGGGACGCAGCAAAGGCAGTTCTAAGAGGAAAGTATATTGCAATCCAGGCCTATTTAAAGAAGGAAGAACATTCCCAAATGAATAGTCTAAAGACACAATTACTGAAATTGGAAAAAGAAGAACAAATGAGGCCCAAAGTCACCAGAAGGAGGGACATAATAAAGATTAGAGAAGAAATAAATAAAATTGAGAAGAATAAAACAATAGAAAAAAATCAATAAAACCAAGAGCTGGTTCTTTGAAAAAATAAACAAAATAGATAAACCCATAGCCAGACTCATTAAGAGAAAAAGAGAATCTACACACATAAACACAATCAGTAATGAGAAAGGAAAAATCACGACGGACCCCACAGAAATACAAAGAATCATAAGAGAATATTATGAGAATCTATATGCTAACAAGCTGGAAAACCTAGAAGAAATGGACAACTTCTTAGAAAAATACAACCTTCCAAGACTGACCAAGCAAGAAACAGAAAAACTAAACAGACCAATCACCATGGACGAAATCGAATTGGTAATCAAAAAACTACCCAAGATCAAAACCCCTGGGCCTGATGGATTCACCTCTGAATTCTACCAGACATATAGAGAAGAAATAACACCGATTCTCCTTAAAGTATTCCAAAAAATGGAAGAGGAGGGAATACTTCCAAACTCTTTCTATGAAGCCAGCATCACTCTAATACCAAAACCGGGCAAAGACCTCACCAAAACAGAAAATTACAGACCAATATCCCTGATGAACGTAGATGCAAAAATACTCAACAAAATATTAGCAAACCGAATTCAAAAATCCATCAAGAGGATCATACACCATGATCAAGTGGGATTCATCCCAGGGATGCAAGGATGGTACAACATTCGAAAATCCATCAACATCATCCACCACATCAACAAAAAGAAGAACAAAAACCACATGATCATCTCCATAGATGCTGAAAAAGCATTTGACAAAATTCATCATCCATTCCTGATTAAAACTCTCAACAAAATGGGTAGAGACGGCAAGTACCTCAACATCATAAGGGCCATATATGACAAACCCACAGCTAACATCATACTTAATGGCGAGAAGCTGAAAGCTTTTCATCTAAGATCGGGATCAAGACAGGGATGCCCACTCTCTCCACTGTTATTCAACATAGTACTGGAGGTTCTAGCCATGGCAATCAGAAAAAAACAAAGACATACAAGGCATCCAGATTGGTAAAGAAGAAGTCAAATTGTCACTATTTGCAGATGACATGATACTGTACATAAAAAACCCTAAAGATTCCATTCCAAAACTACTAAAACTAATATCTGAATTCAGCAAAGTTGCAGGATACAAAATTAACACACAGAAATCTGTTGCTTTCCTATACACTATTGATGAACTAACAGAAAGAGCAATCAGAAAAACAATTCCATTCCCAATTGCATCAAAAAGAATAAAATACATAGGAATAAACCTAACGAAGGAAGTGAAAGACCTGTACTCTGAAAACTACAAGACACTCCTAAGAGAAATTAAAGAGGACACTAACAAATGGAAATGCATCCCATGCTCTTGGCTAGGAAGAATAAATATTGTCAAAATGGCTATATTACCTAAAGCAATCTACAGATTCAATGCAATCCCTATCAAACTACCAACAGCTTTCTTCAATGAACTGGAACAAATAATTCTAAAATTCATATGGAACCACAAAAGACCCGAATAGCCAAATCAATCATGAGAAGGAGGAATAAAATGGGGAATTACCCTCCCTGACTTCAAGCTCTACTACAAAGCCACAGTAATCAAGACAATTTGGTATTGGCACAAAAACAGACCCACAGAACAGTGGAACAGAACAGAAAATCCAAACATTAACCCAAACATATAGAGTCAATTAATATTTGATAAAAGTGCCTTGGATATACAATGGGGAGATGACAGCCTCTTCAGCAGCTGGTGTTGGAAAAATTGGACAGCTACATGTAAGAGAATGAAACTGGACTACTGTCTATCCCCATACACAAAGGTAAACTCAAGGTGGATCAAACACTTGAATGTAAGTCATGAAACCATAAAACTCTTAGAAAAAAAACATAGGCAAAAATCTCTTGGACATAAACATGAGCAACTTCTTCATGAACATATCTCCCCGGGCAAGGGAAACAAAAGCAAAAATGAGCAAGTGGGACTATATCAAGCTGCAAAAGCTTCTGTACAGCAAAGGACACCATCAGTAGAACAAAAAGACATCCTACAGTATGGGAGAATATATTCATAAAAAACGTATCTGATAAAGGGTTGACATCCAAAATATATAAAGAACTCATGCACCTTAACAAACAGAAAGCAAATAATCCAATTAAGAAGTAGGCAGAGGACATGAATAGACACTTCTCCAAAGAAGAAATTCAGATGGCCAACAGGCACATGAAAAGATGCTCCACATCGCTAATCATGACAGAAATGCAGATTAAAACCACAATGATATATCACCTCACACCAGTGAGGATGGCCAACATCCAAAACACAAACAACAACAAATGTTGGCGAGGATGTGGAGAAAAGGGAACCCTCCTACACTGCTGGTGGGACTGCAAATTAGTTCAACCATTGTGGAAAGCAGTATGGAGGTTCCTCAAAAAACTCAAAATAGAAATACCATTTGACCCAGGACTTCCACTCCTAGGAATTTACCCTAAGAATGCAGCAGCCCAATTTGAAAAAGGACAGATGCACCCCTATGTTTATTGCAGCACTATTTACAATAGCCAAGAAATGGAAGCAACCTAAGTGTCCATCAGTAGATGAATGGATAAAGAAGATGTGGTACATATACACAATGGAATATTATTCAGCCATAAGAAGAAAACAAATCCTACCATTTGCAACAACATGGATGGAGCTAGAGGGTATTATGCTCAGTGAAATAAGCCATGCCGAAAAAGACAAGTATCAAATGATTTCACTCATATGTGGAGTATAAGAACAAAGAAAAAATACTGAAGGAACAAAACAGCAGCAGACTCACAGAACCCAAGAACGGACTAATGGTTACCAAAGGGAAAGGGACTGGGGAAAATGGGCGGGAAGTGAGGGATAAGAGGGAAAAAGGGGCATTACGATTAGCAGATGTAATGTTGGAGGGCACAGGGAGGGCAGTACAACTCAGAGAAGACAAGTAGTGATTCTATAGCATCTCACTACGCTGATGGACAGTGACTGTAATGGGGTTGGTGGGGGGGACCTGATGAAGGGGTAGTTTAACAATTGTAATATTGCTCATGTAATTGTAAATTAATGATAATAAAATAAATTATATTAAAAAAAATATTAACCTTGCAGAAATGTGGCTAAATTATAGATATATGAAATTAGTAAATTTATATTCATCTCGATAACTAGGTATATGTCTATTTATATAGATTTAACTATAGGTGCATTTAAAATTGAGTTAAAAGAATAAAATAAAGTTAATTATAGTTGGTTGAAGCCATTTATATCACATTTATTCTTTAAAAAGCTAATTAGATTCTGTATATATTAACAAATGTATCAGTGTGATTTAACAAAAGATTGTAAAAAAATATATAACATGCATTAAATTTGGATGGCTGGGATTGGGAATTTTTTATATTTTAACATTAAAGATGGTATAGAAAAGTCAATGAAACCAAAATCAAACAGTGCTTTCTCACTGGCACATATTGTTAACAGAAGGCTTGATTTATAGTTAGACGTAGTTCACTGCAGTCTTGAAGTTAACAGAGCCTCTCAATGCTTTCTAGTATGATTTTATATTTATGTTTCAATAAAAATGTCGTAATGTTCTAGCTGAATAGAAAGTTTTAAATAGGATTTTAAACTATTTTTGACCTCTCTTTGGAGAATTATTAGACTAATACCTGGAAGAGACCTTTGCTTGAAAGGCTTATAATAAGATAATACTTCCAGACTGTGATTATAGAAAAAAAAAGTAGGAGACTACCCAACTAGTCTTTGAGACAGGGACACAGAGAGCAAAGAATTCAGAGAAGGCAAAGCTCCTGCCATTGTCTTATACGCCTGGTATTCTGAAGCAAGACAAAAATTAAAAACTTTTAAAGCATATTCATAAGCAGGGTGAATCTCAGAAGAAAAGCCTTCAAATACATATAATATACAATGAAAGAAAAAAGAGGTAATGCGAACTCCACAGTCCAAACAGGTTTATTGCTAAACTTGAGAGGGACCCTCTGCTCTGGCCAGCAGAGCAAAGGAAGAGAGTCGCCTAGGTAAGATGACACCTAGGTTTCTCTGAGATGGCGGGTGGGCTTATTCAAAAGGCGGTACTCCTGTCCTGTCCCAGCTCTATCATACAGAATATATTTAATATTTTAAATTTTTTTCTCGAAAAATATATAGAATGGAAGAGGAAAATCTATTTCCTTAAAAGAAAAACAATAATATGCTTATTAACTTAAATTTTACTTTATTTTAATTGAACCATGGATTCCTTTGGAGTATACAAAAACAAGATGAAAAACATTGTAAACAATTGCTTTCTTTGGGAAAAGATACTGTCTTTTTTCTAACCTACTCATAGTTTACTTAGCCTAAGGCTCCCCTAATTTACAATTCTTTATGGGCAAGGTTGGCAGAACAACTGGCTAAATGCTGTGCTCTACTGGTCACTGGTGTTCCTTGTTATTTAAGCAGCAGTTCTGGTCTCTGCTTCATAGGCCAAAGAATTTGATCCAGGCTTTGTTCTATATTATGGTGAAAACTCCAAGTGTCATGTATTTCTCCCTGCTAGATTTCCCTGGAAATCTATTAAGCTACTTTTGCATAGCAGGTATTTAATGAAAATGAATTAATTATCCCCCATTCCCTTATTCTGGCTTTCTGATTCCTAGAGACAATTTTCACAGCTTTCATTTTTCTAATCTTATGTCAAGAATATCAACGTGACCCCATCATGATCTCTTACCCTGGCTTTCAGTGACTTTCTTCTTCAAATGTGACCTGACTTAATTTTAGTGTATTTTAAGACTCTTTCTTCAGCTAATTAATGTTCTGATCTTGAAAACTCCCCGCCCCTGTCGTTCTCTGCCTGGTTTCTTGAAGTCTGAGATGCTGGCAACTTTATGTGTTTAAGCCCTTTTCAACTAGGTAAGTGATCAGTGAGGTTGCAACTTTGAATTTGTTATCAAAAGATTAAAAAAAACCCTGTAGGCAAGTCATGTAAGAATCATCCCTTCATCCCCACCGCTGCCGCTGACATCTTCATCCCTAACCCCCCAACTACCATTTATTCAGCGCCGGCCTGCAGCCAGGGGCTCATGTTCCTTGGTTTCACCCTTGTCCTCAGTTCTCATCTTTTCCAAGGAAAGAATTCAGTCCAGCAAGGAGTGAGTGAAATCAAAAAGTTTAATAAGAAAAATGAAAGTACTCCTGGAAAGGGGTCCAAGCGGGCAACTGCGGAGTATCTGAGTGCCCAGCTTGATTATAGAATCGGGATTTTTATAGGACTGTAACTTCCACTCTTTCGCCTGCACCACCCTGGACTCTCCAAGACTCTGTCAAGAGATGGTGACCGTTTAACGGCTGCCTCCGCTGTTCCTTGGCAGTAAGTGGGCGGGTGCGCATGTGCTGCAGGAGGTTTGAAGTCACGCGCATGTCCGTTTTGGATGTTTTGCCCTTGAGGGCCCAGTGCCCTGAGAGTAAGGTCATGTAGTGGTCAGCTCGGCCACGGTACCTTCATCGGCGCATGTCTGGCTAGTGTGGGCGTGGGGGCAGGATGTTGTGAGCACTGCAGGCTGTTTGGGTGGCTTCTGTTTCCATCTGCTCCTGGCTCCCGTCTGTATGCCGAATCTAACCCTGTGTTAGACATTTTAAACACAATCACTTCATTTCTCATGAATCTTCAAAATACACAAATTGAGAGAGAGAGAGAGAGAGAATACAAAGCTCAGCATATAAGTGGCAGATCCAAGGTCACATAAGTTTATGTAGGATTCAGAGCCACATGAGTCTCAGAACCTATGCTCGGTTCTATTTTATCATGATGCTTAAGAAATTCAGAACTTAAGGAAAAGGATATTTCTTCCTTCTACTTTTTTATTCTACATTATGTTTGTCCTGGAAAATCTTAGCATATGTAATAATAAGACAAAGAGGGAGAGAGAGAGAGAGGAAGGAAGGAAGAAAAGGAACAGAAGGGAAGACAATGAAAAGAAGGAAGGGAAAAGTAGGAATGGGGAAAAAAGGGAATGGAGGGAAGGGACAGGATGGGAAGGAAATGACTTGCCAGCATTTAGGATCTAGAAATGTTACATAAACTTTTATATTCCTGGCTTCTCGAAAACATTGAAGCAACTGGCTATCCCAAGATCAATAAGTGGAAGAGGCATAAAAACGGCTATCCGGGCCTTTCGTTCTGGCAAGCACTTTGCGTGACTCCATAGAAGCTCTAACTATTTCTGCCTCACATGTATATTTTTCCAATTTTGGCAATATGATTGATGCACACCTGGCCTACTTAGGTATGCATTTTTATGAATCATAATCTCAGTAAAATCAAAGAGAACTTTGCCGTTCATTCCGGTTTATAAAACGCAAAGGTGTGTATAAATCCTTTCTTCTGCCTTGACAGCAATGAACTTTTCTCTTGGGCTTAGTCTTTGAATTCAGTGGAGAAGGAAACTCACCCTTGTTTGATTTTCCTGCTTTTTTTTTCTTGATGTTTATAAAATTGAAAGGTAGCCAGTGTTATGCTTAAAATGAAATTCACTTAAGAAATGGTAACAAGTGTACAGTACAGGAACAAAATGAAAACTCAGTATTACTAGTTTAAAACAAATTCTGGATGAAGCAAGGCAATATGAAAATTAACTTTTCCAAGATAGAAAACAATTTGGTATATTGCTTTTCCGGTGCTCATATAAAATATACAAGGCTTAATTTGACTTTCCAGAGTATAAATTTGACTGACTGAAGGAAGTCAGTTAAGTAAAGTCTCTCCATTAAAAAAAATTTGTCCAAAAGTTTATGTAATCTAAACAAAACAACTGGTTCAGTTAAACATTTTGATAAATTTAGTGTAGTGAAACTAAAACTTTTGTCAACTTGTTATTTCTGTAACCAGGACATCTGAAAGTAAACTTATGGCAGATGATTATAAAAATTTTTTATCAACATGCACGAAGCACTCAGTTTTATGAAAACTGAAAAAATATCCCGTGTCAGCACTATTTATGAATTATCGACCTATGCAGGGACATAAAATGATACAAATAAAGTGATGAGAGATAGAGTGCCAGAGATCCAGTTAATAACAACACTATCCTGTTTTGCACTAATCCATTTCTCTTGAAAATTGGTGACATCCATCATTAGTTTTTTCTTATATCTGGAAGTATGGCACTTAATTCTTTTGGATTAAAAAATATTCTATTACCTATATTCTGGTATCATTGTTAATAGATACATAATAGTTTTTATTTTTAGTTGTAGGTAAGGGAAACATTTTATTTAAATAAGTAGAACCTTATATAATACGTTAAGTGTCCTAAATTAGGTTTTATTTATCTTTTTCTTAAAATAATTAATAGTCTTTACATCTTCTAGTCAGTATTCACTTATTTAGGACCAGACTATGTTTCAATATTTGATTCATGAACATAATATTTTAATGCTTATCAGAATAAAATGTTATAACATTTCTGACATCCTGGGATATAAGGGCTTATTCTCACATGACTTCACAGCTAAATATTCCTTATTTTCTGAGAAGCATATTGTCCCTGTCTCCATACTTACTGCTTCCAATGTGGAACTCTCCAAAGTCCTGTTTACACTATAGAACCCAGTCTACAATTGGCTGTAAGAGATGAGACCCCCTACCCAAGCCAGAGGGGTTCTTTCTCCTGGGAAAGTGGAAATAAGTGGCAGAAATGCAGCTCAGTGTCTTCTGGTTACTAGTTCTGAGGGTGTATGTGAGTGAATACACTGTCATTTAGCAACCCATGTAGCTAGTGGGAATAAGAGACAGGTAAGGCCCTGATAATCTGAAATGGCCCAAAAGAGGAGCCTGATACACAAAGTTAACAGAATTATGAGTTGCCACACTCATCTATCAACTAGGGAAGACATGGGCATTATTTAGGGAAGGTGTGGTCTGAATATACTGTCCTCCTGGCATTGAATCCACATATGTTATCTGGAGGTGACATTGGAGAACGGAGAGTGTGTTTTTGATGGTATAAAAGATAATTTGAATATATTAAGTTCAAATTATCTCTACATGTCAAAAAAAAGTTGACTGTGGAAGTAATGGATCAGCAAAATTGGGTAAATTTTGTGCAATTTACTCGACCCAGAATCTTTCCTTACAAGATATGCAAGAACATTGAGTGTGAACTGCAGTAAACACATGCTTCCACATGACCCAGCCATTCTAGCCATAGCTGACTAAGTAAGGATTAAATAAGTTATTCACAATTAGCCAATAAGATTGTCCTTTGCGAATTTTCATGTTTGAGGTTCACAGATATTTTCCTCCTATTCATTAGTTAGACTACAGACATGTAAACTTGGAAGTGGTGGGAACAGCAATCTAATATTTTGTGTGGGTGGTAGGAGTGAACACAAGATGCTTATGTATTCTTTAATAAATTTCTAGATATTTGAATGAATTATCTCCTTTCTGAAAACTAGTGGTTTTCTGTCTCTTGAAATAAAGTGATAGCTTAATCAAGAACATTTATGTCAGGATTCTTTTTGTGCCCTAAGTCTGGATCCATTTATATAGAATTTTGTTTTATTTCTCTCCATCTCGATTTCCTGGGAGACAGCCTGAGCAGGGAGCATGATGCCTTTCAGAGTTTGTACAGCCTCCCAAATTCTTGAGATGTCTTCACCAGTTTTCCAGCTGCTCAGGTCAGAAACATGGAAGTCATTTCCTATCTCTCAACCATATATCCAATCAATCACACAGCCTTTTCATAAACATTCTCGAATCTGGTCACTTTCCTCCACTTCCTCTGTTACTAATTTTAGTAAATTCATCATTAGTGTTCACTTGGGTTCCTGAAACTCTGTAATGATTTCTGTGGCTCCATCTTCTCCTGCTATAATCCATTCATATTAGTGAAAGTAATCTTTTATAAATGTGATTCCTACCATGTCACTTTTGTGCATAAACTTCTTCAATAGTTTTCCTATTGCCTTTTTTATGAATTCTAATCTGATATAGTTACTACCTAACTTTTCAGCCACAGTTCGTATTTGTATTCCTTTAGCTTTCAACATTCTAGATTATGTTTGTACAAACTCAGATGTGTTGATGTTTTCTACCAGATCATTCTCTGTCATGAATTATTGCCTTGGCATTATCAAATTTTAGCAGCGTCTCTGCACTTTACCCATTAGATGCCAGTACCATCCCCCTAGATATGATAAAAAGTCCCCAGATAATCAAAATAATCCTGGTTGAGAACCACTGCTCTAGGCACATTGTTCTTTTATACATTATTACAATGTTCTTCTTTTCTAATTCTTATCTTTTAAAATTATTGTCTTCTTGGAATATTCTTTCTGTACTCCTATTTATTTTTCCACTGATTTAAAGTCACTTCCTCCCAGTGCAGTACACTGGGCTAGTTTTACTCTCAAATATCTTTTTGGTTTGTTCTTAAAAATTCTCTGCCTTTAGTCCCCATGTCTTTTTATCAGTTTCCCCAAGGTGCTGTGTCCCCACTCATCATAAGGCCCTTATTTTATGATCTTTCAAATTTCCTAATTGCC
The DNA here is from genome assembly GCA_032199065.1 of Smutsia gigantea. Classification (NCBI taxonomy): domain Eukaryota; kingdom Metazoa; phylum Chordata; class Mammalia; order Pholidota; family Manidae; genus Smutsia; species Smutsia gigantea. The sequence continues at coordinate 110,050 of JAVSCE010013459.1, forward strand.
CTACCTTTGTCTCAAGGTCTATTGATAGCCTACGTCACTTCCTTCAAGAAAACTTTTCAGCACCCCAGACTTCATTGGTCTGATTTTTGGTGGTGTTAATATGCCTCCATAAATAATTGTGTTCCTTTGACTCAGAATACTTGCCTCAGTTTGTCTTTTTGTATTTATTTGTGTAATGATCTGGCTAATATATTTCTTATCCACAAATCTTTGTGCTCAATGAAAAGAAAAATCATGTTTTTTTTTGTTTGATTTTTGTTTTTCTTACCATGTTATCTCCAGCTCCTGTCACAGAGCCTGACACACATCATAGAGACTCACTATATATTTGGTGAATCAGAATGAATGAATGAAGAACACCATCCCCATTTACAATGGATGATAATCTGTGAAAGGATGCTTCCGAAATGGATTATAAGCTGCTGGGCAGCTAGAATCTTGCCCTTATTTGGAACCATTATATGTATACAATGTCTAATGCATATTTGCAATATTTTTTTTTTCTCCAGGGAATGAAAGTTTCCTGGAAATAATTCACTTTTTGTTGACAGTTAAAGATGCAGAAATTTTTTAAATTTACAAAATTTTGGATTAAAAGTAGACTTCAGTCATCTGCTGGGACACTCATATTTATTTTTCATTTTGTAGTACATATGCACAAATTCTCAGTGCAGTATAAGTGAATGGCAGGATAAGACCAGAATCTGGTCTCCTGACATTTAGTTAAACATTACTTACTTAGATGCCTAATACTACCTACCAGACAGCTTTGAAAACTACAAACGACTCTGTGATATATGTGTTCAAAACTGTAATACACCTACAGATATCCTGAATTGTTAATATGCTTTTGTTTTGGATTTACCTAATCTTCCACTGTTTTGCTTTCCTGTCCAGTCTTTCTGTAACTTCAAATGGCATTTCCTCAATAACTCCTTTTCCAGTGTTTTTACCATATTTAATATTACAGAATTAACATATAATTTTAATGAGTATAACTTGTTATTATATTCAATTATTATTCTTACATTAGTTAAAACATGTTTACCTTATATATGTGTATAGAAACGAATCTATAAACTCCACAGAAAAAGAAGTTCCTCCATATTTTAGAGTAATATCGCTGATGCTCAAGGGCCCTTGTTATCCAGAAACCACTTGAACTATAAGGAATTAAGAAGCAGTGTTATTAAGTATTTTGACCACCATACTCATAACTGATTCTCTAAAAAAGTGGGGAGCTCTGCATAACCTTCAACTTACCCAATCTCAGTCACTCTGCACTGGAACTCATAAATGCAAAGATATTAACATGACACTGACTTGGGTCCTAAGGAAAACATATGTAAAAGAAAAAGCTAATGACTGCATCACTGCTATATAGAATATTGAAAAGCATAATTTACAAGGCATGCTCACTGTCCCCATTGTAAATAAAAGGCTGCACAGACTGAACAGTTCCAACACATGGATATGCTGCACTTGCCAAGCTGATGTAGGCAGGCCATTTCTAGAAAATAACTTAATAGGTTTGGCAGGATGAATCACTTCCTACATTACTAACTACGGAAATTACACAGTGCTGGTTCCGTGGGGTGGAGTATGTCTGAGCGAAGCCCGTCCTCTAGGCTTCACAGGGCTGGGATAAAAATCTGTCTCACATCAACATTTTGCTTTTAGGAGATTGGAATCTCCTTCAGCAAAAGCTTTGTTTTGGTCTCATCTTGGAGGCCTTGGATATTTACACCTTTGGAAACTATTAATATCAAATCTAGACAAAGGAATCAGTGTTTAAAAAAAAGTATTTCCCAAAGTAGAGATCAACACAGTGCCTTCCTTTAACTGATTTATTTTACCATTCACCCCCCTACACCCCCCAAAAATATATTAAGTACATTGCCAACAATACAGCAATATTCAACTATTCATTTCCTCAAGTCCCAATGCTTTAATGTTAAATATTCATATTTCTTCAAACATCTTTTTATTTTGTTTTATTGTTCCATACACATGTTTATTTGTCACATAAATACATTAGGTTATGAAGGAAAGAAATGTATTTTTCATCTTTCTGAATTTCCCTGTAATGAAAACACACACACATACAAAAATCTTACCATGGTAAAAGAGAAGTTCCAAATTTGGAATTAAAATTTCCCAGTAAGTAGCTCTGTGGTTTCTGTGGCTTTAGTAGAGCTCTTTCCTTGCACCTCAGCTGGTTAAAAAAATTAAAAAATTAGGGTGTTTCAGTGAATTATTTTAAGTGTATATTCCAAACTTACTTATTTTTAGTTAAGAGCAAAGTCAAATTTATCTGAATGAATGGCAATGAGCAAGAAACAATATTATCTTTTCAAATGGTACTTGTAGGTATGAAAAGCATTTACTTAAAGTCAACAAAAGTCAACACAAAGGTCCTGGTGTACCCGGGTGCCCTTCCCTCAAAGGCAGACGAAGTCTCCACAAATGGCCCAGATGGTTCTTTCTGTACAATTCTGTGCTGCTTCTGCCTCTGCGTCCTCGCTCATTTTAAGATGCAAAAAATCCTCTGTAGTGGAAAGCTGTGACATCCTGAAAACAATGGCTTGATTCCACCTTTTGTAAACATTTCGTATTTCATCTGTGCTTGTTTTTATTTTCTGGAGTTGGTTATTTGCCAATCGAATTGAATATGTTTGTCCCAGCTTAGAAACACAGGTCCTTTCCATCTTCATGTTGAGTTTTGAATTTATTTTAGGTCCTTCCATCCTGATTTCTATATTATTTTCACAGCTCTCTAAGCTGTGCTCATTCATAATTACCGTTTCTGCCCTGTATCTCACTTCCCTACAAGGAAACTCTTACAAGATGTATTTTTTTCCCATGTTTACTTTTTTCAGATGTGTTCACAGTAGGCCTCCTCACATTTTGATCACAATCTTCTCTCCTTTTGTTACTCACTGATGCTTTCACCCTAGGCATTCTCACCTAGTAAAGGAGCTGCTGACGTCTTTGCAATTTTCCTTACGTCTCTCACTTTTTCTTATGTTTAAAGGAATCACAAACCTAACAGCTCAGTTGTCTGTTTCCTCTTGAACTTACTCTACTTTCTGTCTTTATGTCTCACTAAATAGCACAATCCACCTAACTACTCAAGACAAAACTTAGATATCACTTATCACTTCTCCTTTCCTCATTACTCACATCCAAAACCACCAGGTCCTCTCATTCTAAAGTAGATGTCAGCGCCTACACTGTGTGTTTCCACGCCCCACTTCACTTTACTTTCTACTCTGCCTAGATTGCAATAGCTTAGCTGGTTTTCTGTTTCAGTAGATCCCCACGTAAGTCCAAATTAATGTTCTATAGGTGACATGAAAAGTGACTTCTGCTTATTGCTCTTGACACATCTCCTGCCATGCTCAGCCACAGGAGTTTTTGGGTTTTGTTTATTTTTTTGTTCTTTCTATTTAACAAAATATTAAACTTATTCCCAATATGGAGTCTTTGCACTTGATGATCTTTCTGCTGGGGATGCTCTGTTCTTAACTTTGGACAGTCCTTTCTTGCCATGAAAGCTTTAGTGACTTCCACTGGGATAGCTTTTGACTGCTCAAACTACCAACTACCATCCCTTTTCGTCACTTTAATTAAGCCCAGTTGCTTCATGTTTAATTTTTATTATTCTAGTAATAGTGAAACTGACATTTTCATGTTTCTTTTTTAGTTTTTACTTTTTTTATATGCTATCTTCCCATAGTAGAATATATTCTAATGGGCACCTTGACTGTTATGTTCATCTTGGCCCAGAATGAAAATCAATGAATATTTGTTGAATTAATGACTGAATAAGGAAATAGATTTGAAAGTAAGGATTCTTTTATATACTAAGTAATCCAGAGAATTATAGCTAGGATGCACCTTAGAGTTATCTAATCCAACAGACTCATTTTATAAATCAGGAAGCTAGGCCAGGATAGATTATACAACCTGCTGAAATTCACACAGAGAGCCACTAGAAGAATTAAAACTGCAATGTGTAGTCCCCATAACATGCAGAAAAACTAAAACAAAGAAATGATCAGTAGCTTTTCATATGACATTCCCTCTGTCACCTCACCTGTTACTCCATTAGACACCTATATTTTCTTTCAAATTTATTCTTGCAAAGTAATAGCATAAAAAATGAGGTAGTACAAAAGGATAAAGTTATAGCTAGACTACCTGTCTCAGCTCAGTAAAGAGCTTAGAACTCATCACTGCTGTTCGTACAACAAAAACTGAACAAATTGAACATCACTGACTTGGATGCACCAGAAAACAGAGGTCACAAGGCAAAACCACCAGTCCAAAATCTGGAAAGACAGATGATTACAGATAGTCACAATCGACATCTGTGAACATGAACCAGAAACCACTGGAGCCATTAACTGGTAGAAACATTTAAATGGTAATCGTGACATATTGCTGGAGATTGACTGACTACGGACTAGTAAGAAAGCATAAAATTCATGGAGGCTATAGTCTTAGGGGTCCTCCACACATCCACAGGTTTATATCCAGGACTCTGCAAGTTCTTATGTTGAAGGGCCAAGAAACATTCCCATTGTAGCTCTTGCAGGGGAGGAGGTGTGTAGAATAGCCATTGTGAAATACACCTAGAGAATTTCCCAGTAACAGAGGACTACTTTCCAGGGAAAAGTCTTTACCAAAGCCTTAGCCTATCTAGGTCAAAGGCAGTTGTAAGATTCCAGGCCTGCTAGCCTTCCTGTCTCACTTAAGGGGGCAAAAGCTAAAAGATGCTTGTGAAGGACACAGCCCAGGGATACAGGTCTATGAAGAAACTGAGATATAATCATAAAATAATAGATCACTTTCCTTCTCTCACACCATGTCACATCAGTAGAGCTCTGTAGAATAACAGTCATTTACAGCTGAAAAACCAGTAAAACAGACTCTATCTAAGGAGGAGTTCTTAGGGAATGCCAAAGAAAACTGTGGAGACAAAAATAAGAATGCTAGAAGGATTTGAACTGTCTGACACCTCTAGCTACAGAAGTTATTAACCACAGCCCAGTTCTGGGCCAATTAACATAAAAACTCAAACCAATGGCCTACTTACCTCAGTTCCTAGTATCTGTTAAACCATGTCCAACTTTCAACCAAAAATATTACAAGGCATATCAAACGGCAGGAAAAAGCACAGCCTGAGGAAATAAAGCAAGCATTCGAACAAGACTCAGATATGACACAGATTTGGGGAATATCATACAGGGAATTCAAAATAACTTATTAATTTGTTAAGGGCTCTAATAGAAAAAGTAGACAACATGCAATAAAAGGTGGGTAAAATATAAGCAGAGATGAAAAATCACAAAAACACTCAAATGATAATACTAGAAATAAAAAAATGTTTATATGGAATGACAAATGACCTTGAATAACCAATAAAATACTAAAGAAAAATAACAAAAGTCAAAAGACTCACACTCATTGATTTCAAGGCTTTTTATAAAGCTACAGTAATTAAGATGGTGCAGTATTGCTGAAAGAATAAACACAGATCAAGGAAAAAGCTGTAATAAAAAAATCTGTCCCTCTTTACCCATTGTTTCTATCCATGCCCTTTAAATATTACCGTTTTTATCTATTTTCCTCATTATGTCTACAATTCGAGTTTATACATTTATCCTTCTCTTTATTGATTTTTCAACTTTAGATACCTGTTTGTTAGCGTTCCACACAAAGAACTCAGACTTGTACAATAATAATATAACCAGTAACATATAAAATCTTGCCTATATTCCCTTCCTTTTAAAGCAATTGTCATTATTTGCTTAGGTTACATATAGATCCACTTCATGTTTTTCTTTCTTCTTATACTTTATTTTAAACCAGTGAAATTATTTCTGTCCTCTAACCCTCCTTACATGAATTAATGCATAGACTTCACAAGTCTGTTTTGAATATAATCAACAATAGGAAGCCATCAGATCAAAGAGGCTTAGAACAAACCACTAACTTAAGAGCTACATAATCAAGCAAAGGCAGAAGACAGGAATGTATAGGTCACTTTTTGTGTGGAAAACTACACAACCAGAAGTAAAATTTCCTCCCTTCCCTCTCTTGTTTGCAGAAGGGTAATCTTTACAACAGCCCAGAATGAGGAGGATTTTCTGTACACCCCAGAGAGCTGAATTAAACAATGCCTGACACAGCAAAACCTAGTTTTTTCTTGCTGGTTTGTACTTGTCACTGAATACGGTCTTTCAATTTACAGTAAAACTCTGCCAATCAAGCAGTCCTTGGTAATTAGTGAACTAAAAGAAAGAAGAATTTTTAGTAAATATGTCAGAAATTGAAGACCTTAAATAAACCAAGAAGGAAGTGTGATCTGAATCTTAATTACTACTGTTCATGATCTTCACTTTCTTAAAGATTAGATGACTTGACATTCTTTTGGATTAAAAAAGACTGAAAAACAAACTAATGAAGATACTGGATTTCTGCCAATTAACAAAATGATAACTTGATACAAATTTAGTATCCTTCCATCTCCAACAGTGTCACCTAAATAAATTACAAGTGTAAAATCTGTAAAAGAATTATTAAAAAATTTAACATCAGGGAGTTTTTGACAAACATTACCAAAAGGGCTCAGAAAAGAAAAGGCATTTTAACAAAGAGAATTGTTGATTTAGTTAGCTGTGTGCTTCATCTGTAGCATCTGGCCTGACCACTTAGTATAGTCTTTTTAGTTAAACATCAAAAACTTTTCTTTTCTCCTGCCTTGACTATTACATCAGATCTTAATTAACGAGTTTTTTTTCACTTTCAGTTATTACTAAAAGATCTGGAAAGATCAAGGGAATGCAGTAGGGACCCTTGTTTATCATATCAATGGCCTTCTAATTCCCCTGAAAGTTTTGTTTTCGTATACTAACGGAACAAATATGATCACGGATACATCAGAGACAACCTTTTCATCTAACATTCACAGTGGGTGCCCACCTGCCTGAGAGTTTCAGCCCCAGGCAAGTTCTCTTTGGATTCAGTGAGACCTAAAAATGACAAATGGAACTGGGGGTAAAAGGGTTTATACCCAGCTTTATTCTCATGGTGGCAGGTCAAATGCTAGAATCCTGTCCACCTCAGGGCACATCTGCATGCAGCAAGCTGGTCTCTGCCTCCAGGCCTTTCCACCGCCTCATAGCCTTAGAGCACTGGGTAGAGCTCTTTAAGGAGTCAATAATAACTCATTGCCCACACATTTCCAAGCATGTGCCTATGAACTTTGCATGTGCACAGTGGGCAAGCCGACCAGGGTCAGGTGAGAATCCTGGCCATGGAACTTCCATTATCCTTATAGTGGGCCTTTTCCCTCCACCCTATTCTGTTAAATATCCAGAGTATTTATAGGTGAAACAGCTGAAATCTATTGAAATGCTTTATTTCCACGGATGCATTTAAATTAAATCAGTGGAGTGTTACATCCATCCTGCAGTTTTGATTTACATTAATCTGTATGGCACATAATTGACCATTCCTAATGGCCTTGCTTCAGAGAAGAAATACATTAAATATGTGTCTAAAGAGTCAAAATAAAACAGAAACCTGACAGATATCTAGCTAATGTGGTCATCAGGAAAATTGGTTATTTAGCACATGAATTTCTCAGTTGCCAATCCAGTGTTTGAGGCACTTTCATGGACAGTTTATTTTAGCCTTTCAGACCTAAAAATTGTATGCTGTAAAATATTTCAGGAGATATTTTGGGAAATCAAATGTCACCATATACCAAAGAAGAATGGAGGTTTGAAAAATCAGATATTTCTTTGCACATATGTATGTAAACATATAGCTGCATTCATGATAAATCTGAATAGCCATGCCATTTTATGTAGTCATTGTCTCACCTGAAGGTTTCAGCTCTGGGCTGGTTCACTATGGATTCGTTGAGATCAAGAAATGACAATGGAACATTCTTGGGGTAAAAGTGTTTATACCCACCTTTATTTCCTGGTGGTAGGTCGAGCACTAGGTTCACGTCTGCATCCAGCAGTCTACAGGTCTGTAATCCACCTCAGTCTCTGCCTCTGCTCATTGATGTGTATGGTATATTATGTCCTTTGAGTTTTGTATCAGGTACATCTGTGAAATTTTAGTCTCAGTTTTTTTGCATAGGTTCCCTCCTCTGTCCATTAAATTACACATGTTTTTCCTATAAGCTTTTTAAAAAATAATATGATTGGTAATTGGTAAACAACAAAAATTCAATCATCTTAATTTTAAAGATCAAATTGGCTTTATTGAACAATTCAGAATTGAGCAGTATCCCATCTAGCAAATAGAAAGTAGTTTTGTTGAGCAGCAGAAAAGGAAATATTTTTAAAGACAGAGAAGGAGCAATAAAAGGAACTTATTAGCAAAATATGCATTGCTTTAGTGAAGGGCACCCTCCTAAGGGGAATTGAAGGGACCTACCAGTAAATTTCGTAGTGCTGACCAGGAAATTCCATGTTGGCTGGTTAAAAACTTCATTTCTGGGTGACTCAAACTGCAGTTCAGTTAGGTTGTTAAGTCTTGGTTTGCTGATGCCAGACCCTAAAATAAGTGACTCCATTTGGGGCCTATGGTTTTCTTTCTAACAGTTATATCCACTCTCTCAGCTTTCCAGTTCTCTGTGCTAGAGCAGGCAATGCAAGTAGGAGTCTGAGATCTTAAAGGCAGAATTTCTGGATTCTAATCCTTGTTTCACCACTTGCAGAGTAATCTTTTAAATTTGCATGGCATAAGTTTCCACAACTGTACAATGTGTGTAATGTTAATAACTTAGTGACTATTAAAATACAATTAAAATACTTAGTATAATTCCTACCACAGAGGAAATATGCAATAGTGGTAGGTATTATCACCATCATCATTATATTACCTCAATTCTCATTGCCCTTGAAGTTCCCTTAAAACCTAATAATCACATTTGTTATATCATACCCCAAATTATTCAATACTTAAGTCTGGAATGACCACTTTGGCATATTATGTACACCCTGTATATATGGACATTTTCAACTGCTGTCTAGATTAATATATCTAGCCACTTACCTGATTCTTTCCACTGTATCTTCTCTTCGTTTTAGGTTCTGTTAATACTGTAAATAAAAAAGATTGATACATTTTAATATCTAATTTAATAATAACATTCAATTAAAATATATATTAAAATACGCCCTTTGTGTTTCAACTTAACTGAAATTCTTTGTATGTTTTTAAATGACGTTCTTGTTTTTTTTCTACTCACAATGGATTGTGCCATTTTATTTCACAACATCAGCGGCTATACTTGTAAATAAATGGTATATATGTTAGCAATATTTCAAGACCCCTAGGTTTACAGTTCTTTATACCCTGGGGAAAGTGAGAAAAGGTTTCCTTTAGCAAACTGTTAATTTAAAATAATTTGCAATGTCATTCCGCATAATTGAGCGTAAACAGTTTCAGAGAAGAACAATAAATACTGTGGGCTCATCTCTGGTACATTAATCAGAGTGCTGGCCTCAGAGATCAAATTGTTTCCATTCATGGCATTATCCCCCATCCACATGACCTTATCTAAGTCATTCACACTGCAAATTCCCATACCATCTGTGCAGGACTAAGCAGTGCCTATAGCAACCTGTTCTTACCAGGAGGGATCTTGAGTTGGCTAACAGAAAAGCCAAGTGTTTCAGTGGTTTTTCCTTCATTTTTTCCCATTAGTTTTTCATGGAATCTTCTCATCCCTATGGTTGATATCGGTTGATTAGTATCCTTCTGTGATGAAAATGGAATAATTATGAGCACCAGCTAATTTAAACATACTTTCTACTAGCTGAATATCATATTCTTCATCTAATGCTATTATTGTAGCCCCAATGTTGATAAGTGTGATGTTTATTCTATTTTAGGATTATTTCAAATTGCTCTTAAAGAAGGGGAAATAGTAATAGTATATTATAAAAATATGACCTTTAAAATGTTAACATGCGCTTTTTCTTTTTTAGGACAAATAGATACCTTTAATTCTTTTTTTTATTAAGGTATTATTGATATACACTCTTATGAAGGTTTCACATGAAAAAACAATGTGGTTTACTACATTTACCCAAATTTTCAAGTCCCCACCCATACCCCAATGCAGTCACTGTCCATCAGTGTAGTAAGATGCCACACAGTCACTATTTGCCTTCTCTGTGCTACACTGTTTTCCCCGTGATCCCCCACACCATGTGTACTAAACAAAATACCTCTCAAACCCCTTCTTGCACCCTCCCCACCTGCCCTCCCACACCCCTCCCATTTGGTAACCACTAGTTCTTTCTTGGAGTCTCTGAGTCTGCTACTATTTTGTTCCTTCACTTTTGCTTCATTGTTATACTCCACAAATGAGGGAAATCATTTGGCACTTGTCTTTCTCCACCTGGCTTATTTCACTGAGCATAATATCCTCCAGCTCCATCCATGTTGTTGCAAATGGTACGATTTGTTTCTTTCTTATGGCTGAAGAGTATTCCATTGTGTATATGTACCACCTCTTCTTTATCGATGGACACTTAGGTTGCTTCCATATCTTGGCTATTGTAAAAAGTGCTGTGATAAACATAGGGGTGCATATGTCTTTTTGAATCTGAGAAGTTGTATTCTTTGGGTAAATTCCAAGGAGTGAGATTCCCAGGTCAAATGGTATTTCTGTTTTTGGTTTTTTGAAGAACCTCCATATTGCTTTCCACAAGGTTGAACTAGCTTACATTCCCACCAGCAGGGTAGGAGGGTTCCTCTTTCTCTGCATCCTCGTCAGCATTTATTGTTCTTAGTCTTTTGGATGCTGGCCATCCTTACAGGTGTGAGGTGATATCTCATTGTGGTTTTAATTTGCATTTCCCTGATGATTAGTGATGTGGCATGTGCCTGTTGGCTATCTGAATTTCTTCTTTGGAGAAGTGTCTATTCATGTCCTCTGCCCATTTCTTAATTGGATTATTTGCTTTTTGTTTGTTGAGGTGCATGAGTTCTTTATATATTTTGCATGTTAACCCCTTGTCGGATATGTCATTTACAAACATATTCTCCCATACTGTAGGATGCCTTTTTGTTCTGTTGCTGGTGTCCTTTGCTGTACAGAAACTTTTTAGTTTGATGTAGTCCCATGAGTTCATTTTTGCTTTTGTTTCCCTTGCTTGAGGAGATGCGTTCAGGAAGAAGCTGCTTATGCTTATATTCAGGAGATTTTTGCCTATGTTGTCTTCTAAGAGTTTTATGGTTTCATGACTTACATTCAGGTCCTTGATCCATTTTGAGTTTACTTTTGTGTATGGGTTAAACAGTAATCCAGTTTCATTCTCTTGCATGTAGCTGTCCAGTTTTGCCAACACCAACTGTTGAAGAAGCCTTCATTTCCCCATTGTATGTCCATGGCTCCTTTATCATATATTAATTGACCATGTATGGTTGAGTTTATATCAGGGCTCTCTAGTCAGTTCGTTTATGGGTCTGTTCTTATGCCAGTACCAAATTGTCTTGAGTACTGTGGCTTTGTACTAGAGCTTGATGTTGGGGAGAGTAATGCCCCCAGCTTTATTCTTCCTTCTCAGGATTGCTTTGGCTATTCAGGGTGTTTTGTGGTTCCATATGAATTTTAGAATGATTTTCTCTAGTTCGTTGAAGAATGCTGTTGGTATTTTGATAGGAATTGCATTGAATCTGCAGGTTGCTTTAGGCAGGATGGCCATTTTGACAATGTTAATTCTTCCTATCTGTGAGCACAGGATGTATTTCCATATATTGGTATATTCTTTAATTTCTCTGATGCGTGTCTTGTAATTTTCAGAGAATAAGTCTTTCACCTCCTTGGTTAGGTTTATTCCTAGGTATTTTATTCTGTTTGATGCAATTGTGAATGGAATTGTTTTCCTGATTTCTCTTTCTGCTAGTTAATCTTTAGTGTATAGGAATGCCACAGATTTCTGTGTATTAATTTTGTATCCTGCAACTTTGCTTAATTCAGATATTAGATCTAGTAGTTTTGGAGTGGATTCTTTAGGGTGTTTTTGTACAATATCATGTCATCTGCAAACAGGGACAGTTTAACTTCTTCCTTACCAATCGGATGCCTTTTATTTCTTTGTGTTGTCTGATTGCCATGGCTAGGACCTCCAGTACTATGTTGAATAGAACTGGGGAGAGTGGGAATCCTTGTCTTGTTCCCGATCTTAAACGAAAAGCTTTCAGCTTCTCGCTGTTAAGTATAATGTTGGCTGTGGGTTTGTCATATATGGCCTTTATTATGTTGGGATACTTGCCCTCTATACCCATTTTGTTGAGAGTTTTTATTATGAATGGATGTTGAATTTTGTCAAATGCTTTTTCAGCACCTATGAAGATGATCATGTGGTTTTTGTCCTCTTTTTTGTTGATGTAGTATATGATGTTGATGGATTTTTGAATGTTGTACCATCCTTGAATCCCTGGAATAAATCCTACTTGATCATGATTGATGATCTTTTGGATGTATTTCTGAATTTGGTTTGCTAATATTTTGTTAAATATTTTTGCATCTATGTTCATCAGGGATATTGTTCTGTAATTTTCTTTTTTTATGGTGTCTCTGCCTGGTTTTGGTATTAGAGTGATGCTGGCCTCATAGAATAAGTTTGGAAGTATTCCCCCTTCTTCTACTCCTTTGAGAACTTTCAGGAGAATGGGTATTAGGTCTTCACTAAATGTTTGATAAAATTCAGTAGTGAAGCCATCTGTAGATACCTTTCTTATATGTAAATAAGCTTAAACCATACAAATATATAAATCATTTTACCATTTTCCTTTGAATGTTTGGATATATTCTTGCTCTTCCTGAATGTAGTTTGTTCTACATGCAGAGAACATTAAACATATTGTAACAGAGGATAGATAGCAAAGAGTATGAAATAATCCAGGTACTTTTAGATAATTAAGCAGATTGTAGATAGTGGCATTTAAAGAAATTTTCACTCATAAAGGTGTATGCTTTAAGTGATAACATTGATGGAAATTTTAATTCTGCATTTATATTTTTAATACATTACTTTTATTCAGACACCAGTATTTATTCAATGGACAGGACCATGAGGTACCCATTGAAAGTGGAAAGAGTATAAACTGCTCAGGTTAAGGCCAGAGTTCTATGCAATGTACTTGAACTGGTTTGGGTTTTTCTTGTATCTTTCAATGCAGTCTCTGTCAATTAAGGATTCTTTTGCTTCTTCAGATCAGTAGGCTCTTGTTTTTGCACTAAGTTCCTTCCCTCTGTTACACAGAACTTCCTTGTTTCTTCTAGGAATTTATTCTCAAAAGATTCTTGGTAAATTTGCAAATCAGAAAGCATATTTAAAAGTCTTTGAATCCAACATCGATCAACCGCTTCACCATTTCTTTCTTTTTCAGTCAACAAAAGAGTCCCATCTATAGTCTTGCTCTGAATATTCTGATCACAAATTATGTGTGATTTAAATAATTCAAGCCCCATGTCCCAAATGGAAAATAACACTGGAATCCGAAAAACATACGTTCTGTCTTGGAACAGAAAAATGTTCCTAATCATGACCCTTTGTTACCACAGTGAAAGATTGGGGTGCACCATTCCTGGAAGTCCTGCAATACCAGGCTGATGCAGGAAGTGGATGGAGCAAGCTCCTACTCCAACTTCCTGCTGCAAAAGTCCATTTAATATGTTATTTTTGGATAGAGGACTTATCAGATATTAAACTGATAAGAACAGATACTACACTTGATCTCAGCCAAAAGTCCGAGAAGTGATTCACATGTGCTTTTATAAAATCATTTTTCACACCTCAGTTAAAATCTATTAAATATGACATCTATAGATACGTTTTTATACAGTTAGACCATAGCAAAAATAAAGGTCCTATTTAATTCCAATTGACCCATCTGTGGGAAGTTTACTACCTTTGGCATAGATGTTCCATCACAGTAATATAAATATGTAAATTACAGTAATTAAAATGTAGAACCCTGAAACACTTTACATTTAATTAAAAATAATACACCATTTTACAATGGAAAACATCGAATACATTCCAGCAATGATTGAGTGGTCATTGGACATAACCTTCTATGAGAACTAAATGAAAAAGTTGTATGTTCCAAACCATAGGGCAAGAGGTGGAGCCCACACAGTGAGCGACAGTCTTGGTTAAGTAAAGGAAACTGTAACGGGAGTTTGGGCCAGTTCACAAGACTGATTTGTAGGGGTGGGTACAAGTGAAGAGAATGCTGCACACAAAAGGGGCCCAAAAATCAATATGATTATGCCCATGAATATCTTGACAGCCTGTTAAGTTACGCATACTTAGGCTAGACTCCACTAAAACTAGCAAAAAAGGACTATGCAAACATCTGAGCTGAGGAGAGAATCCAGAAGTTGCTTGGGGTCAAGAGACATTAGACTTCTAACAGATTGGACTGGAGAAGTCTAATTGATCTCCTCACCATATAACTGAGATTCCACAAGGCCACTGTTTTAAGAGTATGGATATAAACAAGATGTGACAGGATTAAAGTGATTTTTCACTAGGGAAGGAATAAAACCCTCAGTATACATGCAAGAAAGAAAACAGAAAAGACTCTCAACAATATAATGTCAACAACATTCACCACACAAAAAACTAACTGCTAAATACAAGAACTAGGAAATTGTATCCCATAAGTGTGGGAAAGAAGTCAATAAAAACATACTCAGAGTTTGACAGCAATGTTGGAATTAGCACATAAAGACTTTAGAGCAGCTATTCTAAATATATTTAAGTATTTAAATGAAAAGACAGAAACCAGGGTGGAGAGCTATGAAAGATATAAAAATTTATTCTAGTTGCAAGCTGAAACTTAGCCTGCCAGTTACATTTCTTCTATCAGAGACATGAAACTCCTGGGTCAGAAATGATTTCATTACGTGTTACACAGCAACTGCATGAGCTGCCTGTTTGTGTCTGTTCTTGCAAATATTAATATTTTAGTGCATTTCTATCCATACCTTTCATATATGCTGCATAATTATAGCTAATATACATGGTGTCCTTATGTATTTGTCAAGTTCTTTGTTCTATACACTGCATATTAAATTCCTTATCTCATTATGCAAAAATATTCTTTAATACTGAAGGTTAGTGGTTCTGAAATTCTTTGCTTTCAAGACTTCTTTACACTCTAAAAAGAGTTAGAATGTCAGTGAGTTTTTATGGTACATATTGATATTTACCATATTAGAAATAAAATTACCCAACCATATATGGTCAATTAATATATAATAAAGGAGCCATGGACATACAATGGGGAAATGACAGCCTCTTCAACAGCTGGTGTTGGCAAAACTGGAAAGTTACATGCAAGAGAGTGAAACTGGATTATTGTTTTACCCATACACAAAAGGACCTGAATGTAAGTCATGAAACCATAAAACTCTTGGAAGACAACATAGGCAAAAATCTCCTGAATATACGCATGAGGAGCTTCTTCCTGAATGCATCTCATAGAGCAAGGGAAACAAAAGCATAAATGAACTCATGGGACTATATCAAACTAAAAAGTTTCTGTATGGCAAAGGACACCATCAACAGAACAAAAAGGCATCCTACAGTATGGGAGAATATTTATGTTAAGTGACATATCTGACAAGGGGTTAACATCCAAAATATATAAAGAACTTACATGCCTCTACACCCAAAAAGCAAATAACCCGATTAAAAAATGGGCAGAGGATATGAAGAGGCAATTCTCCAAAGAAGAAATTCAGATGACCAACAGACACATGACAAAGATGCTCCACATCACTAATCATCAGGGAAATGCAAATTAAAACCACAATGAGATATCACCTCACACCAATAAGGATGGCCAGCATCCAAAAAACTAAGAACAACAAACGCTGGCGAGGATGTGGAGAAAGGGGAACCCTCCTATACTGCTGGTGGGAATGTAAGCTAGTTCAACCATTGTGGAAAGCAATATGGAGGTTCCTCAAAAAACTAAAAATAGAAATACCATTTGACCCGGGAATCCCACTCCTTGGAATTTACCGAAAGAATACAACTTCTCAGATTCAAAAAGACATATGATGCACCCCTATGTTTATTGCAGTACTTTTTACAATAGCCAAGATATGGAAGCAACCTAAGTGTCCATCAGTAGATGAATAGATAAAGAAAAGGTGGTACATATACACAATGGAATAGTATTCAGCCATAGAAGGAAACAAATCCTGCCTTTTGCAACAACATGGATGGAGCTGGAGGATATTATGCTCAGTGAAATAAGCCAGGTGGAGAAAGACAAGTGCCAAATGATTTCCCTTAGTTGTGGAGTATAACAATGAAGCAAAAGTAAAGGAACAAAATAGTAGCAGACTCAGAGACTCCAAGAAGGAACTAGTGGTTACCAAAGGGGAGGGGTGTGGGAGGGTGGGTTCGGAGGGTGGCAGAAGGGGATTGTGGGGTATTATGTTTAGTACACATGGTGTGGGGGATCATGGGGAAAACAGTGTAACACAGAGACGGTAAATAGTGAATCTGTGTCATGTTACTACACTGATGGGCAGTGACTGAATTGGGGTATGAGTGGGGACTTGATAATATGGGAAATGTAGTAACCACATTGTTTTTTCTTGTGAAATGTTCTAAGAGTGTATATCAATAATACCTTAATAAAAAAAGAAAAGAAAATTGAGAGAATTAAAAATATCAGTTCATTTCAAGATAATAGTCATAAATTATGTTATATAAATAATGTAGGTTTTATGTTTTATTTTTTACAACATTGTTATGAGTTTTTTTAATCTCTTTAATGTGTAATAAAAATAGCTGGATTTATATATATGCTTCTGCATTCATGTTTCAGTGTATTTCAATATGATATTTGGCTGAATAATATGAAGAAAATTCAGTCTTATCCAGACAAGAAGGAAAAGGGAGATGTATTTAATATTTCCATGTAATTGTGAATATTCTTCTTTGGTACTATACCAACATTGATAAGTGATAGCTTGTTGCTATATAGAATCTGAAACAATACCTGTAACCTTTTCATACTCTATTATTTAAAATCCATTTGTCCATCTTGCAGTTTGAATGGATCTTTTACTCACATACATCATAATATAACATTGTCATTTGGAAATGATACATTCACTAAATTATGCAAATATACTAAATATAGCACTTGCTATGCAAACTGAGAATTTTAATTATTAATTTAATATTGGGAAATTATTAATATACTGAGAAATTAGATCTAATTTCACATCAGGCTTCTTTGGTGTCTGTGACTTTAAGTATTCCCTACTGATGATTAAGTATTATGGGTAGTATTTTTTAGCCTTTATGTTCTTAAAAATAAATTGTTCTTTTAAATATTGCAGAACATAGTAAATTATTTATCTGAGTTTATGTCACTATAGCATCATCAAAAAACAAAGAAAATAGGAATCTTTAAGACTAAAATAAAGCAAAAAATATTAACTGTACTTGACATGTCTATAGTGTTCCTGGTTATACCACTGGGTTATAGATCTAGTAAAAATATTCTTGCTCTATTCATAGCAGTGTCCTTTGTGTATTGGTGGTGCTATTACACAGAGGACATTTAAGTAAATATAATCATAAAAAGTATACCTGAATAGGACCCCAGAGACTATCCAGGCCAGCTTCCTCATTTTGTTCATATTTAGAGATCATTTGACTTACTCAAGGTAATGGCTTGTTGATGATATAGCTGAGACCAGAACATAGACCCAAGATTTCTGTGAAAGGTGCTACCCTACTTGCTCCTCAAATAAGAGTTATTGTTGGCTTCAGTTTACTTTGAAAATAGGAAAAGAAACTTGTGATTATGTATTTTATAAATGAACCAGATTAAAAATAAATCCACATAATGTTGGTAGGAATGTAGGTTGGTGTAGCCACTGTCACCTGGCAGCTACATCTGGGAGGTCTCAGCCTGGACAAGGAGGGTTTTGACTCTAAAGGAGAAAGAATTCTTGAGCAGGTCGGAAGAGTTTAGGTAAGGAAGCCAAGCGATGGGAACTTGCACGCCCTCACCTGATCTCTCAGCAGCCCCTCCCTACTTATCAGGGGTAAAATGGGAACTTGGAAATAGAATGAAATAGCAAAAAGACAAAACGCAGTAAGTTGAGCCCTGAGAAAGCTTTATTTAAAGGTACGCGCTTAAAGAGAGAAAAAGTGCGAGCGTCCTCAGGAGTTGTGCTAAAATTCTGGGGTTTCTGTCTTTAAAGCATTTTTCAGAGGGCGAGGGAATATAGACTTGTGAAGTGGACACAAAATGCTTATCTCCGGTGAGAGACATTAGGTTCCTTCTATTATCAGTCCTCCAGGTAATTCTGCAAAATTAACACAAGAAATTTGTCAGTTCCTCTCCAGGACAGCAGCTTCCCTCTGTAAACATATCAGTCAAGACCCCAAAGTGGGTTGAGTAATTATCTGTTTGCTAAGGAATATATTAGAAATGTTACTTCCTATCTTCCTGGTTTTTAAATGGAATCGTAACTTTAAGATGGAATCCCTCCTGTTCTTACTACACTGTTTATATCTCAGCGTTCTTCATCATAGGCAGGAAAAGTTAATGATGATGCTCGTCCCAAGTTTCTGTCCTACATCATCACTGTGAAAAGCAGTTTCTCCAAAAGGTAAAAACAGAAATGCCTGTGATCCAGCAATTCCACTTCTGGGAATTTACCCAAAGAAATCAAAGTCACTAATTTGAAAAGATATATGCACCCTTATGTTTACTGCAGCATTACTTATAATAGTCAAGATATGAGAACAACATAAGTGTCCATTGGTAAATGAAGAGATAAAGAAGATGTGGTACCTACATACAATGGAATATTACTCAGACATAAAAATAAAGAAATCTTGCCACTTGTGACAACATGGATAGACCTAGAGAGTATTATAAGTAAAATAAGTCAGACCAAGAAAGACACATACATATGATTTCACTTTTATGTGGAATCTGAAAAATAAAACTGAACAAAGAACAAAACAGAAATAGACTCATAAACGGAATACACTCCTGTTTACCTTGTCCAGGAACGTATGGATGAAATAGGTGAAGGGATAAAGCTGTCCAAACTTAAAATTATAAAATAAATTAGTCACAGGGATAGAAGTACAGCATAGGGAATATAGGCAATAATATTATAATATCTTTATATGGTGACAGATTGTAACTACATTTAACATGATGAGCATTTAATAATGGTATATAATTGCCAAATCACTATGTTTTACCTCTGAAACCAATATCATATTGTACAATTATATTTCAATAACATTTTTAAATAAAAACCACATTCAAATTAGATAAATATCCATATTTACTGTAGTCAAGCTAATGCTAGGTCATGAGACTATCACTTCCTTTTATATATAAATAATGTATGTTGTGTAAAATACCTGGTGAATCAGTAGAATTATCCAAATACTTATGTGAAAAAATCAATATAAATCTGAAACTGCATTTTCTTTCAGAATATATTTACTATAATCTAAAATATAAGACAAATCCCTGACTTTTGAGTTTGGAGGTTGGGTATCTAGATGTGTTTACATACTCTCATTCACCATTACACAGAAATATGCAAAAATGAGGGAAAAAGAATATAAATTTGGAACAATAATTAAATTTTCATCATTTCTATTCAGAAACTCTCAATATAATTAATAGAAGACTTGCGAGAAGAAAAAAGTAAGCATCTAGAAACTGACACATGGGAGAGGACAGTTCATTGTTCCCACTGAATGCTACTGCCCAGAGGACTGGGGCCTGAGCCACTGGCTCTCATCTGGAGTGACTCTATAGGGTCTCTATAGATTTTGAGTTCTATAGATGTTAGCCAAGCCAAATCTCTTGGTCTCTTCACTCCATCTCCAAAATTACATCTCTTTTGCAATCATTTAAAAGAAAGGGGATTGGCAATGCTTATGAAATTTTAAAATGTATATTCAACTCTAGGCAAAGGCAGAGAGTCAGATTACTCTTAGCAGTGTATTCATTATATTTCATTTTCCATATTTCAATTCTAACACCTAAACTGCAGGGTATTTCACATCATCCTCAGAAATATGATTTCCATTTCCTCATAGATTACCAATAAAGCAGAGGAGAAAAAGCCAACTGAGCAGGAGAGAGTTAGCAGCAGGCCTGCAGAATTGATATTTTTTCTGTAGGCAGAAGGAGGGACATTAAAGGAAACACATCAGCAATCCTAATTTTCCCGATATAATAAGCACAGTTGTCTGCTATGAATGAAAGAATGGAGGTTGGGCATGGTGCTTAGGAACATTCATTAAGATTTAGAATAATCCGCATTGGGGAGGCATATTGTGGCTGATTAGGGAAAAGTAAATGGGTTGCTAGTTGGCCTTAAAGGTTCTGCTGATGTTTGGGACTGTGCCTTTATGGAAGACCGAGTCTATCCATTTGTTTGCATTACTACACCATTTAGGAGCATAGGAGACAAATAGCTGGGTTTAGCATTGTTTCAGGGTAGGGGTTTTGCTTGCTTCTGCGGTGGAGAGTAGAAGAAAAAGTGGCTCCAAGATGCTTGTGTAGCTCAGGATCATGTCAGAATATGGAGCAGAATGCAGGCTGACTAGAAAGGGAAGACAATGTAATAGAATCAGATGGCACAAGAGGAAATTTTTTTAAAAAAGGAGATTCCAGTGATTTTCAAAAGTATGTCTAGAAGGAAGACTATCAAGAGAGGTGTGTGGAGGTGAAGATGTGGAAATCATTTGTAGAAATAAATTTACATTAGATCTAGATTTTTTAAATTTTTAAATTTTGCTAATAAATGATTACATGAGCAACATTATGGTTACTAGACTCCCCCTATTATCAAGTCCCAACCACATACCCCATTGCAGTCACTGTCCATCACCGTAGAAGGAAGTTATAAAATCACTACTTGTCTTCTCTGTGTTATATGCCTTCCCCGTATCCCCCACTCCACCCCCACACCCGTTACATTATGGGTGCTAATTGTAACAGCCCTTATTCCCCCTTATCCCTCCCTTCCCATGCATCTTCCCCAGTCCCTTTCCCTTTGATAACTGTTAGTCCATTGCTGGGTTCTGTGAATCTGCTGCAGTTTTGTTCCTTCAGTTTTTTTCTTTGTTCTTATATTCTACATATGAGTGAAATCATTTGATACTTGTCTTTCTCGGCTTGGCTTATTTCACTAAGCATAATACACTCTAGCTCCATCCATGTTGTTGCAAATGGTAGGATTGTTTTCTTCTTATGGCTGAATAATATTCCATTGTGTATATGTACCACTTCTTCTTTAGCCATTCATCTACTGATCGACACTTAGGTTGCTTCCATTTCTTGGCTATTGTAAATAGTGCTGCGATAAACATAGGAGTGCATATGTTTTTTTGAGACTGGCCACCTGCATCCCTAGGGTAAATTCCTAGGAGTGGAATTCCTGGGTCAAATGGTATTTCTATTTTGAGTTTTTTGAGGAACCTCCATACTTCCTTCCACAATGGTTGAACTAATTTGCATTCCCACTGGCAGTGTACCAGGGTTCCCCTTTATCCGCATCCTTGCCAGCATTTATTGTTTCTTGTCTTTTGGATGTTGGCCATCCTCACTGGTGTGAGGTGATATTTCATTGTGGTTTTAATTTGCATTTCTTTGATGATTAGTGATGTGGAGCATCTTTTCATGTGCCTGTTGGCCATCTGAATTTCTTCTTTGGAGAAGTATCTGTTCAGATCCTCTGCCCATTTTTTAATTGGGTTATTTGCTTTTGGTTTGTTAAGGTGTGTGAGTTCTTTATATATGTTGTATGTGAACCCCTTATCGGATACATCATTTATGACTATATTCTCCCATACTGAAGGATGTCTTTTTGTTTTGCTGATGGTGTCCTTTGCTGTACAGAAGCTTTGCAGCTTGATATAGTCCCACTTGTTCATTTTTGCTTTTGTTTCCCTTGCCCGGGGTGATATGTTCATGAAGAAGTAGCTCATATTTATGTCCAAGAGATTTTTGCCTATGTTTTTTCCTAAGAGTTTTATGGTTTCATGACTTACATTCAGGTCTTTGATCCACCTTGAGTTTACCTTTGTGTATGGGGTTAGACAGTAGTCCAGTTTCATTTTCTTACATGTAGCTGTCCAGTTTTTCCAACACCAGCTGCTGAAGAGGCTGTCATCTCTACATTGTATATCCAAGGCTCCTTTATCAAATCTTAATTGACTGTATAGGTTTGGGTTAATGTTTGGATTTTCTATTCTGTTCCACTGGTCTGTGGTTCTCCTTTTGTGACAATACCAAATTGTCTTAATTACTGTGGCTTTGTAGTAGAGCTTGAAGTCAGGGAGCATAATTCCCCATTTTATTCCTCCTTCTCAGGATTGCTTTGGCTATTTGGGGTCTTTTGTGGTTCCATATGAATTTTAGAATTATTTGTTCCAGTTCATTGAAGAAAGCTGTTGGTAGTTTGATAGGGATTGCATTGGATCTGCAGATTGCTTTAGGTAGTATAGCCATTTTGACAATATTTATTCTTCCTAGCCAAGAGCTTGGGATGCATTTCCATTTGTTAGTGTCCTCTTTAATTTCTCTTAGGAGTGTCTTGTAGTTTTCAGAGTACAGGTCTTTCACTTCCTTTGTTAGGTTTATTCCTAGGTATTTTATTCTTTTTGATGCAATTTTGAATGAAATTGTTTTTTTGATGTCTCTTTCTGTTAGTTCATCGTTAGTGTATAGGAAAGCAACAGATTTCTGTGTGTTAATTTTGTATCCTGCAACTTTGCTGAATTCAGATATTAGTTCTAGTAGTTTTGGAATGGAGTCTTGAGGGTTTTTTATGTACAGTATCATGTCATCTGCAAATAGTGGCAATTTAACTTCTTATCAGTCTGGATGCCTTGTATGTCTTTGTTTTATCTGATTGCCATGGCTAGGACCTCCAGTACTATGTTGAATAACAGTGAAGAGAGTGGGCATCCCTGTCTTGTTCCCGATCTTAGATGAAAAGCTTTCAGCTTCTCGCCGTTAAGTGTGATGTTAGCTGTGGGTTTGTCATATATGGCTTTTATGATGTTGAGGTACTTGCCATCTATACCCATTTTGTTGAGAGTTTTAATCATGAATGGATGCTGAATTTTGTCAAATGCTTTTTCAGCATCCATAGAGATGATCATGTGGCTTTTGTTCTTCTTTTTGTTGATTTGATGGATGATGATGGATTTTCGACTGTTGTACCATCCTTGCATCCCTGGGATGAATCCCACTTGATCATGGTGTATGATCCTCTTGATGTATTTTTGAATTTGGTTTGCTAATATTTTGTTGAGTATTTTTGCATCTAAGTTCATCAGTGATATTGGTCTGTAATTTTCTTTTTTGGTGAAGTCTTTGCCCGGTTTTGGTATTAGAGTGATGCTGGCTTCATAGAATGAGTATGGAAGTATTCACTCCTCTATTTTTTGGAAAACTTTAAGGAGAATGGGTGTTTTTTCTTCTCTATATGTCTGGTAGAATTCAGAGGTGAATCCTTCTGGTCCGGGGCTTTTGTTCTTGGGTAGTTTTTTGATTACCGATTCAATTTCGTTGCTGCTGACTGGTCTGTTTAGTTTTTCTGTTTCTTGCTTGGTCAGTCTTGGAAGGTTGTATTTTTCTAAGAAGTTGTCCATTTCTCTAGGTTTTCCAGCTTGTTAGCATATAGATTCTCATAATATTCTCTTATAATTCTTTGTATTTCTGTGGGGTCCGTCGTGATTTTTCCTTTCTCATTTCTGATTCTGTTTATGTGTGTAGATTCTCTTTTTCTCTTAATGAGTCTGGCTAGGAGTTTATCTGTTTTGTTTATTTTTTCAAAGAACCAGCTCTTGGTTTCATTGATTTTTTTCTATTGTTTTATTTTTCTCAATTTTATTTATTTCTTCTCTGATCTTTATTATGTCCCTCCTTCTGGTGACTTTGGGCCTCATTTTTTCTTCTTTTTCCAATTTCAGTAACTGTGTCTTTAGACTGTCCATTTGGAATGTTCTTCCATTTTTAGATAGGCCTGGATTGCAATATACTTTCCTCTTAGAACTGCCTTTGCTGCGTCCCACAGAAGTTGTGGCTTTGTGTTGTTGTTGTCATTAGTCTCCATATATTCTTTGATTTCTGTTTTGATTTGGTCCTTTACCCATTGATTAATTAGGAGAATGTTAAGTCCCCATGTATTTGTGAGCCTTTTTGATTTCTTTCTAAAATTTATTTCTATTTTTATACCTTTGTGATCTGAGAAATTGGTTGGTAGGATTTCAATATTTTTGAAATTACTGAGGTTCTTTTTGTGGCCTAGGATGTGGTCTATTCTGGAAAATGTTCCATGTGCACTTGAGAAGAATGTGTATCCTGCTGCTTTTGGGTGCAGACTTCTGTAGATGTCTGTTAGGTCCATCTGTTCCAGTGTGTTGTTCAGTGCCTCTGTGTCTTTACTTATTTTCTGTGTGGTTGAACTGTCCTTTGGAGTGTGTGGTGTGTTGAAGTCTCCTAAAATGAATGCAATCCTGTCTATTTCCTCCTTTAATTCTGTTAGTAGTTGTTTCACATATGCTGGCCCTCCTGTGTTGGGTGCATATATATTTATAATGGTTATATCTTCTTGTTGGACTGACCCCTTTATCATTATGTAATGTCCTCCTTTATCTCTTGCTACTTTCTTCGTTTTGAAGTCTATTTTGTCTGATACAAGTACTGCAACACCTGCTTTTTTCTCTTTGTTGTTTGCATGAAATATCTTTTTCCATCCCTTCACTTTTAGTCTGTGTATATCTTTGGGTTTGAGGTGAGTCTCTTGTAAGCAGCATATAGATGAGTCTTGCTTTTTTATCCATTCTGTTACTCTGTGTCTTTTGATTGGTGCATTCAGTCCATTTACATTTACGGTGATTATCGATAGATATATACTTATTGCCATTGTTGGCTTTAGATTCGTGGTTACCAAAGGTTCAGAGGTTGCGTCTTAACTATCTAACAATCTAACTTAACTTTCTTGTTAAGTTATTGTAAACACCATCTGATGTTTCTTTATTTCTCTCCCTTCTTATTCTTCCTTCTCCATTCTTTATATACTAGGTGTTTTATTCTTTACCTTTAGTTAGTATTTGTATGGTCTGCTTTCTTTGCTGTGATTTCATTTTCTCTGTTGACAGCTTTTTAGCCTTAGGAGTGCTTCCCTCTAGAGCAGTTCCTTTAAGATGTCCTGTAGAGGTGGTTTATCGGAGGCAAATTCTCTCAGCTTTTGCTTGTCTGGAAATTGTTTAATCCCTCTGTCATATTTAAATGATAATCGTGCTGGATACAATATTATTTGTTCAAGGCCCTTCTGTTTTATTGCGTTAAATATATCATGCTATTCTCTTCTGGCCTGTAAGGTTTCTGTTGAGAAGTCTGATGATAGTCTGAAGGATTTTCTTTTGTAGGTTATCTTTATTCTCTCTCTACCTGGCTTTAATACTCTGTCTTTATCTTTGATCTTTGCCATCTTAATTATTATGTGTCTTGGTTTTGTCTTCCTTGGGTTCCTTGTGTTGGGAGATCTGTGAGCTTCCATGGACTGCGAGACTATTTCCTTCCCCAGAGAGGGAAAGTTTTCAGCAATTATTTCTTCAAAGACACTTTCTATCCCTTTTTCTCTCTCTTCTTCCTCTGGTACTCCTATAATGCAAATATTGTTTCGTTTGGATTGGTCACATAGTTCTCTTAATATTCTTTCATTCCTAGAGATCCTTTTATCTCTCTCTGCCTCAGCTTCTCTGTATTCCTGTTCTCTGATTTCTATTCCATTAACAGTCTCTTGCATCTCATCCAGTCTGTTCTTAAGGCCATCGATTGCTTGTCTGATTTCTGCATTGTCTTTCCTCACTTCCCTCCCTTCCTCCCTCAGGTCTTGCGCATTTCTTTGTGGATCCATCAGCATGGTTATGACTTTTGTTCTGAATTCTTTTTCAGGAAGACTGTGCATTTCCATCCTTTCAGGCTCCCTCTCTGGGGTTGTCTGGCTAATCTTAGTCTGGACCATATTCCTCTGTCTTTTCATGGCTATAGAAGTGGTCGCTGGTAGTTGCCGCGTATGTCAGCTGGGCTCTTTAAGACTTTAAAAAGAAAAAGAGGAAAATAAAAGAGGAAAAAAGAAAAAAGAAGAAAAGACAAGGAAAAAGAAAGCGAAGAAAAAACAAAAAACAAAACCAAACATAACAAACAAAAAATGCCCACCGGGAGTAAATTCTGTGGGAATGCTGTAGGTGGCGCTGTTGCTCCACTATTCCGCAGCCATGGCCGCGCCACTCCGCAGGGCCCTTTATAGCTCTTGCCTGAAGCGGGAACGAATGGGAGGCTGTTGATCTTTGTGGGGATTCTAAGTGTATCCACCCTTTCCCAGTCGCCAGCTAAGGGGTCCGATACTCCCCAGGACTCTCAGCCTGCTGGGCTGAGTGTGCCAGGGTGATCCAGCTCCTCCGCTGGGGTCCTGTCTCTTCAAGACCGCTGAAAAAAGTGTGCGGTTTTCTTTTTTTTTTTTTTCCTCTTCCTAGGAGCCGGCTTCAAGCACCCTGGTGCATTCCCCACTCAGATCCTGCACTGTCTCTCCAATCTCCGGTACACTGCGTGATGTGTGTCAGCGCTCCCCGCACGGGTCACCGGGGCTGGTTATTTCGCGGGGTGTACTTCCACTCCCTCCCGACTATGAATCCTCTCCTCCCGCCGGTGCGCTGGGGTGGGGGAGTGTTCGGGTCTTATTGGTTCGTGGCTCCGTATCTTACCTGCCTCGCAGTGTGCCGCGTCCTCTCAGGTGTAGCTGCACTCTGTGCGCTTTCATGTGTATTCTGGTCTCTCTTTTAGGAATAGTTGTATTTGCTGTGTTTTCATAGATATATATAGTTTTGGGAGGAGATTTCTGCTGCACTGTCACGCCGCCATCTTCCTGGAAGTCTTCTGCTTTAATCTTTATTGTGTTTCTCCTTCTGTTGACTTTGGGCCTCATCTTTTCTTCCTTTCTAGTTTCATTAATTGTGAGTTTAGATTGTTCATTTAGGAATGTTCTTCTTTCCTGAGGTAGGCCTGTATTGCAATACATTTCCCTCTTAGCACAGCTTTCACTGCATCCCACAGATTTTGTGGTGTGGTATTATTGTTGTCATTTGTCTCCATATATTGCTTGATCTCTGTTTTTATTTGGTCATTGATCCATTGATTATTTAGGAGCATGTTGTTAAGCCTCCATGTGTTTGTGGGCTTTTTCGTTTTCTTTGTGTAATTTATTTCTTGTTTCATTCCTTTGTGATCTGAGAAGCTGGTTGGTACAATTTCCGACTTTTTGACTTTACTGAGGTTCTTTTCGTGGCCTAGTATATGATCAATTCTTGAAAATGTTCCATGTGCACTTGAGAAGAATGTGTATCCTGTTGCTTTTGAATGGAGTGTTCTGTACATGTCCGATAGGTCCATCTGTTCTAATATGTTGTTCAGTGCCTCTGTCTCTTATTTTCTTTTCTGTCTGGTTGATCTGTCCTTTGGAGTGAGTGGTGTGTTGAAATCTCCTAAAATGAATACATTGCATTCTATTTCCCCCTTCAATTCTGTTAGTATTTGTCTCACATATGTAGATGATTCTGTGTTGAGTGCATAGATATTTATAATAGTTATATCCTCTTGTTGGACTGACCCTTTTATCATTATATAATGTCCTTCCTTCTCTCTTGTGACTTTCGTTGTTTTGAAGTGTATTTTCTCTGATACAAGTACTGCAACTCCTGCTTTTTTCTCCCTATTAGTTGCATAAAATATCTTTTTCCATCCCTTTACTTTCAGTCTGTGTATGTCTTTGGGTTTGAAGTGAGTCTCCTGTAGGCAACATATGGATGGGTCTTTTTTTTTCTATCCATTCATTAACTCTATGTGTTTTGTTTGGTGCATTCAGACCATTTACATTTAGGGTGATTATCAATAGGTATGTACTTATTGCCATTGCAGGCTTAAACTTGTGGTTACCAAAGGTTCAAGGGCAATTCCCTTACTATCTAACACTCTCATTTAACTTATTTTGTATACTAATACAAACTCAACCTAAAGATTCTTTTATTTTTCCTCCTTTTCCTGCCTCCTCAATTCTTTGTATGTTATGAATCCTATTCTGTACTCTTTGTCTTCCCTTGAATGATATCTGTTTAGCCTTAGGAATACTTCCGTCTTTAGGAGTCCCTCCAAAATGCCCTGTATAGGTAGGTGGTTTGTGGGAGGTAAATTCTTTCAGCTTTTGCTTATCTGAAAATTGTTTAATCTCTCCTTCAAGTGTAAATGATAACCTTGCCAGACTGAATATTCTTGGTTCAAGACCCTTCTGCTTCATTGCATTAAATATATCATGCCACTCTCTTCTGGCCTGTAAGGTTTCTGTTGAGAAGTCTGATGGTAGCTTGATGGGTTTTCCTTTGTATGTGATGTTTTTTCCCTCTCTAGCTGCTTTTAAAAGTCTG
Organism: Smutsia gigantea; assembly: GCA_032199065.1. Classification (NCBI taxonomy): domain Eukaryota; kingdom Metazoa; phylum Chordata; class Mammalia; order Pholidota; family Manidae; genus Smutsia; species Smutsia gigantea. The sequence continues at coordinate 138,618 of JAVSCE010013459.1, forward strand.
TCTTTATCCTTGATCTTTGCCATTTTAATTATCATATGTCTTGATGTTGTCTTCCTTGGGTCCTTTGTGTTGGGAGATCTGTGCACCTCCATGGCTTGAGAGGCTATCTCCTTCCCCAGATTGGGGATGTTTTCAACAATTACCTCCTCAATGACACTTTCTATCACTTTTTCTCTCTCTTCTTCTTCTGGTACCCCTATAATGTGAATATTGTTCCATTTGGATAGCTCATACAGTTCTCTCAATTTTCTTTCATTCTTAGAGATCCTTTTTTCTTTTTGTTCCTCAGCTTCTTTGTATTCCTCTTCTCTAATTTCTATTCCATTTACCATCTCTCTACTACATCTAATCCCTCCATTGTATGTTGCATTTCAGATATGGTATTTCTTAATGATTGAATCTCCATCTTAAATTCGTTCTGGCATATTGAATATTTTTTCTGTACCTCCATAAGCATGTTTATAATTTTTATTTTGTACTCTCTTTCTGGAAGATTTGTGAGTTTGGTTTCATTTTACCCTCTTTTTGTTGTTTGTGATATTTTGTTCTGAACCATGTTCTTTTGACATATCATATATCTGTGTGGTGCCCACTGGTATGCAAAAACTCCAGTCTCTGTAGCTGCTCAGCCCCTAGAGTGATGGGGGATGCAGGGGAGCGGAGCTGGTGCCTGCGGGGAGCAAAGATCTGTTTCCTGATTCCCGTCTGCAGTGCCTTTCTCCAGTGTCCGAGCCAGTGGGCCAAGCATACACATGTAAACCTCTGTGCTTTGCGTCTCTAGCTGTTTTAGGTGGGGCCTCCCTCTGGCTGGCCTGATGCCTGTGCAGTGACTGTCAGTTTGCACCCAGGTGCCTGCAGGCCAGTAAGAAGGTTTGGCAGGCTGTGTGTCACAGTGGTAGGCTTCGGAGCTGAGTAGGCAGTCAGGGGGATAGAGCACCTGAAGCTCCTCAAAGTCCCCATCCAGCTGGGCAGAGCGCATCCAAGCAACCTTGTCCAGCTCTCCCCTCTCCAGCACAGCAAGCTCCGTATGAACCTTGCCCCTTCACCAGCCCTCGCGCTGCTAGGAAGCCTCTCAGACTGCCTGCCTTTCCTCTGACACAGAGCGGCCGAGTGTGGATCCCGTCCTTCACAAATGGCCAGAATGTCAATTACGCAAGCACTCCACCTGTCCGTGTTCCCCCACACCCAGGGCACCACACAGTATAGGATTCTTCTCAGAAAGCAGATGTCCAGGGCTAGGTGTCCAGCAGACCCAGGATTTCAGCCCCTCCCTTGCTCTGTTTCTCTTCCTCCTGTAGGTGAGCTCGGGTGGGGGAAGGGCCTAGGTCCCACTGGATTAAGGTTTTCATATGTTACCCTGTTTCTTGAGGTCTGCTCTATTCATGAGGTCTGTATGCGGTCCGGTTCAGCCTTCTTTCTTGTTGCTGTCTGAAGGTTAGTTGTATTAATTAACTATATTTTTGTAGTTTGTGGTTTTGGGAAAAGCTCTCCGTTTCACCTCTCACGCTGCCTTCTTGAATCTGGGGAAACCCTAGATATTTTTAAATGTGCAAAATGTGGCCATTAGAAGTTGATCATAAGAGTTGATGGAATAAACTAAGAGGAAAGGATTTAAATACATCGTCTACATGAGAATAAAAGGACTCGAACCCTAGAAGTGAGCTGAGTAGTGATGAAGGACAAGAACAGAGACCAATTTATTTAGTGAATTTTGTGTTATATGCAGGCTAACTTATAACTTAAAATATGGATTCAAGAAAGTGAGAAATAATACATTGTAAAGGAACAGGAAAATTGAAAATAAATAAGAGAGCAAGGTTTGGAAATGACCATGTAGTACAACAAAAATGCTGATTCCAACTCTTGACTCTGAGGTTGATTGGGTGGACTGGCTTGTCATTCTACTACAAAAGCCTCAGGAAGTGAGAATTCAGACTTTTATTTCTGTTTTATATTCAAGTCAGAGACCTGCTCTCCTACTTCCTTCCTCCGAGCCTTACAGTCATTTTCATTATTTTTATCTTTCATAATGCCCGAGTTTTTTTTTTAATAAATAAAACCCCTGGGAAGTTTAGAAAGTTCAAAGATTTGACTAGGAATTTAGCATTTAAGGATTTATCCTACAGAAACAGGAAGGTATGAGAGGTATGAATTAGGTGGCTGAATGTTGTTTTATGACATTACATATGCTAAGGAAAATTTGAACATAATTTAAATAATTAAAAATACAAGAAAATAAAAAGTTTTAATGCTTATTTTTTGTGCCAGATGTAATATAAAGTGTGACCTTATGATTTCATTTAATGTTTTCAAAGTGTTTTTGTATAATACTGTGATATATTTAAAATATTATGTGAAAAAATAGAATGCTACTAATGATATACTAAAAATAAAATATATCTCTCATTTACATACATATTTTCAAGGAATGAAATGATACACCAAAGCTGTAAATGCAGTTTCCACTGGATGATAGATTTAGGGAGGGCATAATATTCTTTTTTTCTATGGACTTTCTCATCTTAAAAGCACAGAGGGGTCAAATTAAAAACAGCAAAGTGGTAAAATTAAGCTAACTTTATCAATAATCACATTAAATGCAAAAACACTGATAAAAAGAAAATATTGTCAAATTGGTTAAAAATGCAAAATCAACTACATTTTGCCTGCATATGACTTAATTATAATGATGCAAAGAGGTTAAAAACAAAGTGAGGGAAGATATACTATTTTAACACTAAACAAGCTAGAATGCTTGTGTTAATATCAAAGTAAACATCAGGTACTACTGTCATAAGCAGAGGTAAGAATATTAAAGAATAATATTTGTAATAAAATAATTTCATGATGATAAAGTAGTAATTCAACTAGAGGATACAATAATCCTAAATGTTTATGGACATAATAAGAGAGCTTCATGAGATACTGCTAAAGCAGTACTTGAGAAATTTATAGCACTTAGTGCCTCAGTTAGAAAATAAGAAAGGTACCAAATTAATGACCTAAATTCAACCTGAAGAAACCAGGAAAATAAGAGCAAATAAAAGTAAGCAGAAAAAAAAAGGATTAATGAAGATCAGAACAGACAATTTGAAATAGAAAACACTCAAGCAGGTAGAAGTAACCTGAATGACCACATATTTTATAAAGAAAATTAATTTGGTCTTTAAAGCTTTCCCAGAAAGGAAACTCCTGAAGGCTTTACTTGTGAATTCTACTAAATATTTACAGAAAAATATTACAAATTGTATGCAGACTTTTCCGTTAATATAAAGGATGATGGAATACTTACCAATTCATTTAAGAGATTATTCTGTTACCAAAACAAGAATGAGGCCATACATGAAAATCAGACTACTGATCAATATCCCTCCTAAACATAGATGCAAAAATTCTAAACACATTAGATAGTTGAATCCAAAGATAAAAAGATAACACATCCTGACCAAAGGGGCTTTATCCCAAGAATTCAAGGTTGGTTTAACATTTAAAATTCAGTGTGACTGATTCGACCCACAAGGGACTTGAAAATCGAACTAGAATAATACTGATATAAAGATCACCTTAAGGAGATTCAAGATGGCAGTGTGAGAGGTGAGACAGAGAACTCCTCCCAAAACCACAGATAGTGTGAAATATAGTTAATACAACTAACCCTAAAACAGCAACAAGAAAGAAGGCTGCACCAGACTGCATATAGACCTCAAGAACAGAGCAGACCTCACGAAACAGGGTAACATACCAAAGCCTTGATCCAGCAGGACCCAGGCCCTTGCCCCACCCCAGTTCACTGGCAGAGTGAGAATGAGAAACAGAACATGGACGGGGTGGAATCCTGGAACTGCTGAACACCCAGCTGTGGAGATCTGCTTTGTGAGAAGAAATCTACATTGTGTGGTGCTCTGGAGGATGGGGAGCTGGGAAAGGCAGAATGCTTGAGAGACAGATTCCAGCTGTTTGTGGATGATGGGTTCCACACCCAGCCACTCTGGCACATGAGAAAGGCAGGCAGTCTGAGAGGCTTCCTAGCAGTGAGAGGGCTACTGAAAGGGTGGGGTTTGCATGGAGCTTAATGTGCAGGAGAAGGGATAGGGGGTCAAGGTTTTCTGGATGTGCCCTGCCCAGCAGACTGGGAACTTAGAGGATTGTCAGGCACTCCACCCCCTGCCTGGCTACGCAGCTCCGAGGACCAACACTGTGATATGCAGCCTGCCAAGCCTTCCTCCTGGCCTGACGGCACTGGCTCCCAAACCAGCAGTCACTGCACTGCCTTGAGGCCAGTCAGAGGGAGGCCCCGCCTACAAGAGCTAGAGATGCAAAGCACAGAGGCTTACACCTGTGTGCTCAGTCCACTGGCCCTAATATGGGAGACAGGCAAGGCAGCTTTCCTCTCACCAGGCACCAGGCTCTACTCCCCTACGACCCCCAACCTCACTCTAGGGGCTGAGCAGCTCCAGAGATGAGCTTCTGGGCACTAGAGGCCACCACACAGAAATATGAAACGTTAAAGAACATGGTTCAGACCAAAATCTCACAAACCCCAGAAAAAGGACCAAATGAAACTGAACTCACCGATCTTCCTGAAAGAGAGTTCAAAATAAAAATCATAGACATGCTTATGGAGGTACAGAAAAATATTCAAGAACTCAGGAACGAATTTAAGATGGAGATTCAATCATTAAGAAATTCCATATCCAAAATGCAACATACAATGGAGGAATTTAAAAGCAGATTAGATGTAGTAGAAGAGACGGTAAATGGGATAGAAATTAGAGAAGAGGAATACAAAGAAGCTGAGGCACAGAGAGAAAAAAGGATCTCTAAGAATGAAAGAACATTAAGAGAACTGTGTGACCAATACAAAAGGAAAAATATTCACATAATACGGATACCAGAAGAAGAGAGAGAAAAAGGGATAGAAAGTGTCATTGAGGAGGTAATTGCTGAAAACTTCCTCAATCTGGGGAAGTAGATAGTGTCTCAAGCCATGGAGGTGCACAGATCTTCCAACACAAGGGACCCAAGGAAGGCAATATCAAGACATATAATAATTAAAATGGCAAAGATCAAGGATAAAGACAGACTTTTAAAAGCAGTTAGAGAGAGGAAAAACATCACATACAGAGGAAAACCCATAAAGCTATCATCAGATTTCTCCAAACAAACCTTACAGGCCAGAAAGGAGTGGCATGACGTATTTAATGCAATGAAACAGAAGGGACATGAACCAAGAATACTCTACCCGGCAGGTTAACATTTAAATTTGAAGGGGGGATTAAACAACTTTCAGATAAGCAAAAGCTGAAAGAATTAACCTCTGACAAACAACCATCTACAGAGACTCCTATAGATGGAAGTATTCCTAAGGCTAAATAGATGTCACCAAGGGATAGATAAAGAGTACAGAATACGATTCACAAAATACATAGAATGGAGGAGAAAGAAAAAGAAAAAAAAAATCTTTAAATTGTGTTTGTAATAGCATATGAAGTGAGTTAAATTAGACTGTTAGATAGTAAGGGAATTACCCTTGAACCTTTGGTAACCACAAATATAAAGCCTGCAATGACAATAAGTACATATCTATCTATAATCACCCTAATTGTAAATGGTCTGAATGTACCAATCAAAAGACATAGAGTCACTGAGTGGATAAAAAAAAACAAGACCCATCTATATGCTGCCTACAAGAGACTCACTTCAAACCCAAAGACATATACAGACTGAAAGTAAAGGGATGGAAAAGATATTTCATGCAACTAATAGGGAGAAAAAAGCAGGAGTTGCAGTACTTGTACCAGAGAAAATACACTTCAAAATGATGAAAGTCACAAGAGAGAAGGAAGGACATTATATAATGATAAAAGGGTCAGTCCAACAAGAGGATATAACTATTATAAATATCTATGCACCCAACACAGGATCACCTACATATGTGAAACTAATAGTAACAGAATTAAAGGGGGAAATAGAATGCAATGCATTCATTTTGGGAGGCTTCAACACATTACTCACTGCGATGGACAGATCAACAAGGCACAAAATAAATAGAGGCACTGAACAACGTATTAGAACAGATGGACCTATCAGACATGTACAGAACACTCCATCCAAAAGCAACAGGACACACATTATTCTCAAGGGCACATGGAACATTTCAAGAATAGATCTTATACTAGGCCACAGGAAGAACATCAGTAAATTCAGTAAGACGGAAATCATACCAACCTAGTTGTCAGATCACACAGGTACGAAACTAGAAATAAATTACACAAAGAAAATGAAAAAGCCTACAAACACATGGAGGCTTAATAACATGCTCCTAAATAATCAATGGATCAATGACCAAATGAAACCAGAGATCAAGAAATATATGGAGACAAATGACAACAATAATACCACACCACAAAATCTGTGGACACAGTGAAAGCTGTGCTAAGGGGGAAATATATTGCAATACAGTCCTACTTCAGGAAAGAAGAACAATCCCAAATGAACAAACTCTCAATTAATGAAACTAGAAAAGGAAGAACAAATGAGGAACAAAGTCAGGAGAATGAGGGATATAATAAAGATTAAAGCAGAAATAAATAAAATTGAGAAGAATAAAACAATAGAAAGAACCAATGAAAGCAGGAGCTGGTTCTTTGAGAAAATAAACAAAATAGGTAAACCCCTAGCCAGACTTATCAAGAATAAAAGAGAGTCTACACACATAAACAGAATCAGAAATGAGAAAGGAAAAATCACTACGGACACCACAGAAATACAAAGAATTATGAGAATACTATGAAAAATTATATGGTAACAAACTGGATAACCTAGAAGAAATGGACAACTTTCTAGAAAAATACAACCTTCCAAGGCTGAACCAGGAAGAAACAGAAAATCTGAATAGACCAATTACCAGCAAAGAAATTGAATTGGTAATCAAAAAACTACCTAAGAATAAAACACTTGAACTAGATGGTTTCACTGCTGAATTTTATCAAACATTTAGCGAAGAGCTAATACCCATCCTCATTAAAGTTTTCCAAAAATAGAAGAGTAGGGAATAATCCCAAACTCATTCTACGAGGCCAACATCACTCTAATACAAAAACCAGGCAAAGACACCACGAAAAAAGAGAATTACAGACCAATATCACTGATGAACGTAGATTCAAAAATACTCAACAAAATATTAGCAAACCAAATTCAAAAATACATGAAGATCATCCATCCTGATCAAGTGGGATTCATCCCAGGGATGCCAGGATGGTACAACATTCGAAAATCCATCAACATCATCTGCTACATAAACAAAAAGAAGGACAAAAACCACATGATCATCTTCATTGATGCTGAAAAATTATTCGACAAAATTCAACATCCATTCATGATAAAAACTCTCCACAAAATGGATATAGAGGGCAAGTACCTCAACATAATAAAGGCCATATATGGCCAACCCGCAGCCAACATTATTCTTAACAGTGAGAAGGTGAAAGTTTTCCTTTAAGATTAGGAACAACACAAGGATGCCCACTCTCCCCACCTTTATTCAACATAGTACTGGAGGTTCTAGCCTTGGCAATCAGTCAACACAAAGATATAAAAGGCATCCAGATTGATAAGGAAGGAGTCAAACTGTCCCTGATGAGATGATATTGTACATAAAAAACCCTAAAGAATCCACTCCAAAACTACTAGATCTAGTATCTGAATTCAGCAAAGTTGTGGGATACAAAATTAATATGCAGGATTCCGTTGCATTCCTATACACTGATGATGAACTAGAAGAAAGAGAAATCAGGAAAACAATCTTATTCACAATTGCATCAAACAGAATAAAATACCTAGGAATAAACCTAACCAAGGAAGTGAAAGACTTATTCTCTGAAACTACAAGACACTCATCAGAGAAATTAAAGAAGATACCAATAAATGGAAACACATGCCATGCTCATGGATAGGAAGAATTAATATTGTCACAATGGCCATCCTGCCCAAAATAATCCACAGATTCAATGCAATCCCAATCAAAATACCAACAGCATTCTTCAATGAACTAGAGCAAATAGTTCTAAAATTCATATGGAACCACAAAAGACCCCAAATAGCCAAAGAAATCTTGAGAACAAAAAGTAAAGCAGGGGGAATTATGCTCCCTGACTTCAAGCTCTACTACAAAGCTACCGTAATCAAGACAATTTGGTACTGGCACAAGAACAGACCCATAGACCAGTGGAACAGAATAGAGAGCCCAGATATAAACCCAAGCATATACAGTCAATATTTGATAAAGGAGCCTTGGATATACAATGGGGAGATGACAGCCTCTTCAGCAGCTGGTGTTGGAAAAACTGGACAGCTACATGTAAGAGAATGAAACTGGACTACTGTCTAGCCCCATACACAAACGTAAACTCAAAATGGATCAAAGACCTGAAGGTAAATCATGAAACCATAAAACTGTTTGAAAAAAACATAGGCAAAAATCTCTTGGACATTAACATGAGCAAGTTCTTCATGAACACATCTCCCTGGGCAAGGGAAACAAAAGCAAAAATGAACAAGTTGGACTATATCAAACTAAAAAGCTTCTGTACTGCAAAGGACACCATCAGTAGAAAAAAAGTATTGGAGAATATATTCATAAATGACATATCCGATAAGGGGTTGACATGCAAATTATATAACAAGCTCACGCACTTCAATAAACAAAAAGCAAATAAGCCAATTAAAAAATGGGCAGAGGAGCTGAACAGACACTTCTCCAAAGAAGAAATTCAGGTGGCCAACAGGCACATGAAAAGATGCTCCACATCGCTAATCATCAGAGAAATGCAAATTAAAACCACAATGAGATACTACCTCACTAGTTAGGATGGCCACGATCCAAAAGACAAACAACAACAAATGTTGGCATGGATGTGGAGAAAGGGGAACCCTCATACATTTCTGGTGGGAATGTAAATTAGCTCAGCCATTGTGGAATGCAACATGGAGGTTCCTTAAAACACTGAAAATAAAATAGCATTTGACTAAGGATTTCCACTCCTAGGAATTTAGCCTTGGAATGCAGCAGCCCAGTTTGAAAAAGTCATATGCACCCCTATGTTTATCACAGCACTACTTTCAATAGCCAAGAAATTGGAAGCAACCTAAGTGTCCATCAGTAGATGAATGGATAAAGAAGAGGTGGTACATATACAAAATGGAATATTATTCAGCTATAAGAAGAAAACAAATCCTATCATTTGAAACAACATGGATGGAGCTAGAGGGTATTATGCTCCGTGAAATAAGCCAGGCAGAGAAAGACAAGTATCAAATGATTTTACTCATCTGTGGAGTATAAGAACAAAGAAAAAACTGAAGGAACAAAACAGCTGCAGACTCATGGAACCCAAGAATGGACTAACAGTTACCAAAGGGAAAGGGATTGGGGAGGATGGGTGGGAAGGGAGGGATAAGGGAGAAAAAGGGGCATTACAATTAGCACACATAATGTAGCAGGGTGGGATATCGGGAAGGCAAGTATAACACAGAGAAGACAAGTAGTGATTCTATAACATCTTACTATGCTGATGGACAGTGACTGTAATGGGGTATGTGGTGGGTCTTGATAATAGGGGAGTCTAGTAACAATAATGTTGCTCATTGTAATTGTACATTAATAATGCCAACATAAAAAATAGGTAAAAAAATTCAGTGTGACTCACCATAGTACAAAAAATATATATAACTTTATAATTGTCTCTATAGATGAAGACAAAACATCCTAGAAAATCCAGTATCTATCTCTGATAAGAACTTTCAATTAGTTAACTATAGATGTGAATTTCATGGTAAAAATTCTACAGTTAATATCATTTTTGCTTGTTAAAGACCGAATACATACTTCATTGTAGAAGACTGAACATATAAAGACAAGGATGCCCACCCTCTCCACTTATATTTGATATTACACTAGCAAGATGGTATAATAAAGCAAGACAACAATGAAGTAAAAGTCATTCAGATTCAAAAAGACTATTGACAGAACCGGTCTTTATTTGCGGATATCTTCTATGTAGAAAATCTGCAGGCCTATAATATAGCTACCAGAACTATTAAGTGAATTGAACAAAGTTGGCGGATACAAAATAAATATAAAGAAATGATTAGAAAAAGAGATTATAAAAAAAGTACCATATAGAGTAACAAGAAACAATATGAAACATTGTACAAAACTCTGGCAAAAGACATAAAAGATTGGTACAGAGCAAACTACAAAATAGTGCTGAGAAAGACCTAAATAAATAGAGATTTATGGTGTTCATGAGTCATAAGTGTGATACTGGTATGTCAACTCTCCTCAAATAGATGTATACATTCAGTTCTCTCAGTATTCCAATAGATAGTTTTATAAAGATTGACAAACTGATTCTAAAAGACACATGGATATGCAAAAGAACTAAAGGCTAAAGCGACAATTACACGGAGAAAGAAGTGTTTTTGATATTATGGAGAGCACAATGGTCCATTGAAAGGTGACTGGATAAACTACTCCTGGTATGTAACTGCACAGTAGTGTACTGTTCGGTTATAAAACAGATCAAAACACTGATGTATATACACACATAGCAACATGGATAAATCTCAAAATAACTCTACTGAATAAAAAAAGCCAAAAAATATAGAGTATATTTATATAATTTCACTTACATAAAATTCTATAAATTGTAATCTAACCTATAATGACAGAAAGCATGTCTCTGTGTATCTGGGAATGGTACAGGGCAGAGAGTGAGAGATTACTAAGCATCTTAATGAAACTTTTTTGGATAATGGATATGTTTATTATCTTCATTTTTATGATGATTTCATGGGTCTATGCCTGTGTGAAATCATACCAAATTGAACACTTTCCATAACTGCAGTTTATTTTATGTCAGTTACACCTGAATAAAACTACAAAACTTTAAAAAATAAACATACTAGTGTCATTGAAGCAATATGCTACTAAAAGAAGAAAAAGCAAATTTTTCTGGATACAAGATACAATATAATAATATAAAGTTATTATATCAAAAGCAACAAATAAACTCAATGCTAGCATTTATATTTTAATATTTTTCAACTTACTGAAATTTTCAGAAATTAAATGTTTAATTGATTAAATTTAATCCCTCAAACATGTTCAGTTTGACTACATTATTAACTTATTTCAGTAATTTGGAACCACATAGTTATATTTAAAGCTAAAAGTAAAAAGGTATTTTTATAAAAATATTTATAATAGTAACCTCATAAAATAAAAATTTTAATAATTAAAAAAGTAATTTATTAAAATGCTTGCACTTTTGTCTACATACTATCAATCCAGTATACAAAGAAAAAGTTTACAAAGTATATAAACAAATTAAGCCTTCCTGAATCCTATTTCCAATGAGCATATGATCTATTTATGAAGCAGTCATTACATAGGCAGTAGATATTTTAACTCACTAAAACAAAAATATTCACAATAATATACTTCCAATGAAGGGAAGATAAATTTTGGGTTGAAATATTCAGGGATAGATTTAGACTAGAAGAGGAATGAACCCAGTTTAGGCCAATTGTAGAGTTTGAATAAGCTAACAGGGAAAGGGGGAATAAAATGCTTTTGCTCTGGTTGGAAACTAACAATAATTCATAGCAATGAGCTAAGTCATAACTTACGTGGCTTCCTTTCTGTTATTCAATAAGACATAAATAACACTGAAATATAGTAAAAAACAAATTCTAATAAATCACATAGATAAACAATAAAAAAATGGTTGAAACAAAGACAAGGATTCAAATATACAATTAAATCTACTAAGTTGTTTTTACGTTAAATACTTTCCTTCAGAAACATTTTGAACATATTGTATGAGCTGAGTACTTTAGAGGCACCAGAGTATTGTCAGGGATATGAGAATAGAGACAACTTAAAGATTCAGTTACAAGATAACACACTGAGGTTTGAGATATGTAGAGGTTTATGCAGGGTGCTAGAGGATCACATCAACTTTTTTTTTCCTATAAATGTGTTAAAACTTTTAAGTTCCAACGACTGAATATGTATCCAGAAAAAAAAAGCACCCAGGTGAATGGCTTGAGGGACAGAATACAGGATTATGATTTTCCCTGAGACTAGGGGGAAAAAATGGGTGGGGAGACTTTGGAGAACAAAGATAAAGGATTCATTCTGGTCCAGTTGAGTTCTATGTGCTATGGAACCTTCAGATAAGTATTTGTATTCTGCCTCATGATAGAGCCTGTGGAGTGCAAAGGTGTCATGATGTCAAGAGTCATCAACACAGGTGTTTAGTGAAATCAGCAGATAGTATGAGTTTGCTTCATAAGATCTGTTAGATTAAGAATAGAAGAACACGTAAGACAACCTAAAAGAAGAAATGTAAATGGAACAGGTGAAGATGGCAACAGAGACTCATAGAGGTGATTAGATAGGTAAGAGAACACTTGTCTTCCACTACACTTTACAACACCAGTTTTTTTATATATAAAAGTTTGATACATATGCTTTTCAAAGTTAAAAGTAAACCTAATGAAACATTGAACTAATTTTTTTTAATACAAAAACTAACTTCAGTGGATATATTTATGGCATTTGATGAGTATGTGCAGAAATACTGAGCTATGGTAGAAAGTTACTTATCTATTACCTAAAGTAAGATTTGTGATCATATCTGTTCTCTGCTTGGTCCTATATGTACAATATAATTTTCCAAAGGGAAAAACAAGAAATATTTTCCAAATGAAATAAACAATACTATTCAATCCATAGTTTTTTTTTTAATTTGGCTCTTTGAGAAAGATGCAATTCACTCAGGTTTTTGAGAGATATAATTGATATTACATTTGATTTTTATAGTTCTTGATGTCTTAAATTATAATTATGGCTGCAGGGGTACAGATTTTATTTGGAAACATGTTCCATTGACTTAAATAAGCTGATTTTTGAAAGAGAACTGAATTACTCTGAACACTCCACATACTCATTTTGTCCAGCAGAGATTTTTAAAAGGATGCTCACATAATAATAATCTGCTTCCTCTTGGCAGCTGTGCTATTTCAGAAATGTAGAATTTGTAATGTACCATGTGACATATTTTGTGCCTCTCTTGTTGATAAGAAGAAACCAGGAAAAAGTGACATGATTTAAATTAAATTTAGAGAAATAATGCTGCAGAGTTTAGGTACTTATATGCCCAAGTTTCATGGAAAAGCAAATAAAAATAGCCAAGTTATAAATCATTCAAAAAGGGGGATTTATGATGGAAATAAGGCAACTTTACCTATAGCTTCTCTGCTGGATTCTTCTCTGTAGAATGGTTATAATAAATTCTGCAGTGAATGAATGGAAATAGAATTCTTTTATCTTCCTAAGGATAAGCTCCTGGGACATCCTTCTGTCTGACTTTGTGTACTTATGTATGCATATCTCTTTTTTTATTACAGATATCTTACACGGTATTGACTGCACCATACTTACCATATTCCAGCAAACAAGTTAGACATCTGTGTATGATCAGATGGATATTCATACTCTATTTTTCATTTTAGTTTGGTATATCATGTATTTGCAAATACAGGGCCAGGGTTTCAGTGTCCCTAGCCACCTTTGAAGAGGCTATGAAAGAACATGTTTTATATAGCTAGAAATGCTATTTGCAATATCTTTTTCTTTTTTTTTAAGGTATCATTGATATACACTCTTATGAAGGTTTCACAAGAAAAAAATGTGGTTATTACATTCACCCTTATTATCGAGTCCCCCCCACGCCCCATTGCAGTCACTGTCCATCAGTGTAGTAAGATGCCACAGAGTCCCTATTTATCCTCTGTGAGCTACACTGTCTTCCCGTGACCCCACACACACCATGTGCACCAATCATGATACCCCACAATCCCCTTCTCCCTCCCGCCCTCCCCTTTGGTAACCACTAGTTCCTTCTTGGAGTCTCTGAGTCTGCTGCTATTTTGTTCCTTCAGTTTTGCTTCATTGTTATACTCCACAAATGAGGGAAATCATTTGGTATTTGTCTTTCTCTGCCTGATTTATTTCACTGAGCATGATACCTTCTAGCTCCATCCATGTTGTTGCAAATGGTAGGATTTGTTTCTTTCTTATGGCTGAACAGTATTCCATTGTGTATATGTACCACATCTTCTTTATCCATTCATCTACTGATGGATACTTAGGTT